>WUQG02150336.1:0-23717 GCA_011317285.2 Androctonus mauritanicus | reverse complement strand
TGGGCGGTTGAGTTTTTAAAAGAATAAAATAATTTTTTCTATGCTTCTCTTTTAAAAAAAAAAAAAAAAAAAAAAAAAAAAAACACGCCGTAGTCTATATGCGAAACGTAAAAATTCAGTTAACAACATTTAAAAAAAAACTAAATTATGTGCTATAAAATAAAAATAAAAAAAATGATTACTATATCTTACATTTTTCCTCCATCTCGCATCGATAAAATTTAAAATATCTCTTCAAAATTTTGCAATATACTTTACTTTTATCAGATACTTTCAATACTATACAGCGAACGTTAAGTTAGCGCAAGTCATTTTTAACTTCCATCATATTGCAATCTCAACTGAGATAAAACTAAGCCAAACTTACTACTTCAATGTTGTAAGTCCCTTTATTAAATTTATAGCCATTCTGGATTAAAGGGTAACGAATTGCGTCATCAACTCTCTAATGGTCCTTCTATCCTAGTAAGTTGGAGGCACAGTAATTGGCTTTGGTAGGTTCTAACGCCGAGATAAATGTCTATCTTTCTAAGATTGAAGGTTCCGATATCGTGTTTGAAAATATTTCTGTAGATACTTATACGCTCGATTGAAAACAGCTAACGAAATTAGTTGGATGAATTTTTTCTTTTTTTTGCTCCGACCTAAACTTTACTTTAGCTTGTTATTACTTATCTGAAAATCTAATTTTTGTATGTCTTCTTCTGTTATTTAAATATTTAATTAACTGTAAAAATAACAAAATTCTTCGCTCTCTGTTCTCTCTCTCTTTTTTTTTCTTTTGCTAATATGTTCTGTTTAAAATTATAAATTAGCAATTACGTCGTTTTTGAGTGATTTATTTAAAAATTTAATAAGTTATCGATTTTTAATCGATTTTTTAAAAAAATATTAATAAATTAAATCGATTTTTTCACTTCTTTCTGTTGCGAACAATTAAAATGCGATTGAAAAATTTAATTTGGATTTAAATGATTTTTTTTCCTTTGCTTTGATTTTTAAACAGAAAAAATGCTGTTTTGTCATTTTTTATGATTTATTAAATTGTGGAAAGAAAAAAAGCTAATCGATTAATATTATTTTTAAGGTAATTTTGATGTTTCAGCTTTTTTTTATGGATAAAAATGCAAGTTTTGCTACTAAGTACTAAATTATTCCTCTCGTAAGTACGTTTTAAATTAGTTTTTTTTTTTTTAAGATAATCAATGTTAGTTTTTTTTTAAAAATTCTTTCGATAAATTTCTTTGATACAAAATATTAATATTGTTTTAAATCTCGTCGAAAATAGAGATAAATAATTTTAAACATCGCAAGTTAAAAATTTCGCATTCTCACGCAACGAAATATTCAAATCTTCAATTGCTGCTGTTATATCATGACAAAATATTGCATATACATACAGTAAACACGCAAAATGTAAGTCCAAGACAAAATTTAAAAAGAAAAAAATCAATATAATGTAAACCCCATGCATCCATAAAAAAAACCACACACCGAAAAAAAAAAAAAAAAAAAAAAATGTAAAGTACTTAATGGAATTTCAGTGAAAGACCACGTTGTAAATTTGGTCAAAACAAAAGTAAAGGAAGAAGAAGAAAAAAAAAAAAAGAAGTCAATTTGTAGTTAATTTTTCTTCCATAAATTTTATTCTAACATCGTAACGTTTAAAATTCCCAAGATATGTACATAATAAATAATTCATCGTGTATAGAACTCATGTTTAAATACTCGTATTAAAATTCTGACAATGCCAGCACGAATCCAGGTTGGCAATCAATATTGAAATATACCGTCGATTGTATATATACCACTACCTTTAATATATAACCACAAAGAATGATAAATTATGAGGCACTCGTCGTTATTTTCCATTATACTGTTAAACAGAAAATATTCGGTTTTTATACGAATGAATAAAATATATATTTAAAAAAAAAAAAATAAAATCAAATAAAATCAAATAAAAATAAAATTTAAATTGGAATATGGCTATTCGAAATAAATTGATTTTTCGCCGTTTGCAGACTCTCTTGATGATTGTTTAAAGGGAAAATAAATTTATGCTAAGGTTTATGGAAATCGTAATGACTTATTGCTGACTGAATTAGAATTATTGGCAAAAGTTGTCGTACCTTTTCCAGAGATTTTATTATTATGGTCGACGATAATTTAAATAAATTTTATTCGATTTGTCGAATATTATATATATTAAAAAAGTATTTAAACGTTTTCGGCTTTTTTTATGCTTTATATAAAAAGTATTATTTTTGATGTTATTGTATGGTTATCGATCTGCACACGAAATTCGAGTTCGATCCACTTTCCTTTTACGAAAGTTATACGGTAGTGGCAAAAGAAACAGTAATGGTCAGATTAAATCAATAAAATAGTGCTTCCAATATAGACTGAAAAGGTTTATTGAAACGTTGTTATGTTTGAATGAACCGTTTGGTAACAGAATCCTTTTCTAATTTTGGGCATCTCACTCTCTCCATTCTATTCTGAACGATTTTTTTTTCTTTCTTTCCCTCGAACCAGACGGATCTATTAATACCCATTTTTAATGGGATAAAATTCGAGACACTGTGAATTTTTATTATATTAAATATTTTTTTATCTTAGCCCAAAATTTGGCTACTTCGCATGCCTTTTGCAATAATTGTTTGATGAGACAAGGAATGATTTTTGGATAGTAACTAGTAACTGTTCGAGTGTCATTAGCAAACTATAAGAAAAGTTTTAATTAGATCAGACTGTTATAATGAATGTTATCAAGAAAAATAAGAGAAATTCAATATATTCTTCTCCTCGAAACCGGATACAGTATAATGAATTTCTATCAGAAGCGCTTTGATAAACAAGAGTGAAAAGTAATAAATATTATACAACAATCTGAAAAATTTCTTAAACATTTCCATCTGTATAAATATATCTTGCTTAATAATCTGTGCATCTCTATAAGTTTCGATCTATATAAATAAATAATAACCTCACATATTTTTATCCTTAATAAATAAGCAACTACCTTGTTAAAATTTTCTATATTTCTTGTACACGCCTAACAAGCACGATAATTAATATTTATTTTTATCTGATATTTACTTGGACATTTAGTATTAAATTGCTGCAGTTGGAAAATTTATTTATTTCCTTATTTTTCTTAACTATTTTCGAGATTTTAATTTGTTATTATTTATAAGAATTTAATCAAAAATTTTCTGCATCAATGATAATTAACTGAATATTTAATATTTATGGGAAAACATACATATCTCATTAAAAATCTTAATAATTGAAAATTTTGATATGCAAATTTACGTAAATATTTACGATTTGAATGTTTAATACATTTTTTGGAGGACTTCATTTCTTGAAAGAAGAAGAGAAGAAGGAAAAAAAATTAGAAAAAAAATTAAATGAAATTTTTCTTCTTTCTATTAAACTGAAAAAAAAATCGAATAATTAAATATTTGATTAATTCACAAATGTAATTAAAAATGACATTAAATATCATTTTATTTGTGTTTTCTTAATTTTTAACACGTTTTTTTAAGATAATTTTATAGATTTATCTAACTTAAATTGACGGAATTTTGTTTTGAAAATTCCATCAATTTAAGATTTATAAAGTAAATGGTTCATTGAATCGCATGCACATGATTAAATATAAATTTATTGTAAGTAAAGAAACGATGTAGAAGTTCGTTCGGTAATATCTTCGACTTCAGTTAATCTAATATATGGACCAGCAGAAATCCGAACTAGTAGAATATAACTAACTTAAAGAGACTAAACCCAATGGCAGTGTTCCATTTAGTCAATTTTTTTGGGCAGTTCATGATCTGAATGCTTAAAATACTATAAAAGAGAATAATACAGAATAGAAAAGGGTCTCATGTAAATAACATGAAGTTCAAAGATTCTTTTTTTCTTTATTCTCGTTTTCTTCCAAGATTTTCTTTCTAAATTCACAAGGTATCGAGAAATAGAAGAAAGATTCTCGAATATACATCAGGTTTCTGTTTTCAATTGTCTCTCGAAGGAACCAAAATTAACTGAATGATTTAAAGAAGAATGCTTACTGAATACAAATACCAATTGCATTGCAAAGAAAACAGAATAAATTAGATCAACTTACTCAAATTAGTATAAAATGTCAAATATATCTCATTAGATAATCTACTGGAATAAAATGGGATATTAACTTTAATATATATATATATAAAAAAAAGTAGAATAAAATAAAAATTTACATTCTACGAGCAATTTTGCATGATTTAAATTGTTCTGAATATTTTCTAAATCACTTTTTTCTCCTTCGGGAACGAAGAGAAAGCAATTTCTTTGATCTATTTTATAGAATATAGATATAACTTATAACAGGGGAAAAAAAACTTATAATGCATTAAAATTTTTCTACTTTAATAAGAAAACTGAAAGTATATAACTTAAGCATCGCAAAACTTTTTAATATTCTTATAAATTTAAATTTTTATTTTACGTAACTAAAATTTATTTTACTATTGGGAGGAATGGACAAAAATTAAAGGAAACATCTGGAATGTTGTAACTTATAAATGCATATATTTTATTTTTGTAGGCAAACATAATAAATGTAGTAACTTAAAAAGAAAAAATATATAAAACTTACCATCTGCTGTATAAAAAATACAAATTTATATAAGAATTCTATATTTAAAAATATTGGCACATGTCTATAGAAGACTTATTACTTGTTTCTTATCTTTACCCAGGAAGGATGAAGCTGAATGAAATAAAAGTTTTCGGAATATTTTTATTTTTTTTTTATTTTTATATTTTCGGTTTCTACTTTTATCCAAACTGCTTTTTTCTTGAAAATCCTCCTTTTTGGTTACGATCGGAAATCTATTTTCACTCTACCCAAAGAATTTAGAATGATCCGAGTATGTAGGTAACCAAGATTTGCTTGACACATCAGGTACCATTTTGTAGGATATTTTTATTTTCTTTTTAGTTTTGTTTTGCAACTTTCTTTACTTTGATTTCCGAAAAAAAAAGAAAAAATAAAATTATCAAAGTGTTCGTGTCTTTCAACTTAATTATTAAAAAAAGATGGATGGATATTGCAGATGCAAATAAAACTGAGTGAGTGAGTTGCATTTTCATGAAACTTTAAGTAAAATGCCATAAAAATATGCATTAATAATAATAATAAAATAATTTTTAAGGGTTTTTAAAAATATAAATTATTAATTCGAAGTTAAATCGAATTATTTTAATAAATTTAAGAAAAAAAATTCGATCAAAGAATATAAAAAAAAAATATTTATTATGTATTACTAATTTTAGTTTTTACTAAATAATAAAGTTAATGAAAATAATTAATTAAAATATTATTTAATAACTAAAAATTAGATTATATTTTAGTCGTTGAAAACTGATAAAAACTTTAACTGCGAGTAACTGCGTTATAATTCGCAAAATTATATTCTTTTAGACAAAAATTCACGTCTTTGACAAAGAACCAGGAAAAATGTTACTTCTTCGACATTAAAGGAAATTTTTTTTAGTTTGTCGAGGTTGTGTTCGACACTCCATCATCCGAAAGGCAAATTTTTTTTCTTCTGTCATCTGTGCTTCCCAAACCCAGGGGTCTGTGTGGGAAAAAGATTTTAAGACATGGAATTATTGATTTCCAATTCTTGGTTCTTTAGAAAGAGTTTCATACGTGGACTGACTTTGGGGTGCAAAGCATCCTTTAACTTCTGATTCATTCTTGATGGAGGAACAAGCTTCCAAAATACCAACGGTTTCTTTTCTCCAATACTAACTCACTTTACCAAGTACTATTCGACAAAGCTTTGTAAAACTTGAAATCATCAATAACTGTCAGGTTTTGGAATGTTATTAAGCTTTGTTTATGTTTTGCATTTTTCGGAAATAAAATTATTGAATCTGAAAATATTTTAATAAATTTATAATTCATCGATTTGTTAATGGTCTTACGAAAGAATAATTTTTATGTACGAGTGGATGCGAGCGAGGAAAAAAATAATGAACGGACTAAAAAAAAAAAAAAATTAATTGGATTTTATTACGCGATGCCAATTCTATTATGTAATTAAGAAAGTTTCCGCATTTAACTCATTTCTACATTAAGAATTTTTAATTTTTGTCATTTGTTTTGTATAGGTCCAAGAAAATCTTCAAATAATTTACAGTTGACCCATCTAAATCCTCTGAAGGATTTAATAGATTTAAATTCTATAAATCGTCTAAATTATACAATGATAACGAGTTCTGTAATTGAAAATCACTTTAAAAATTAAAAATTCGCAATAAATAACGTTAAGTTCAAATCTCATAAATCCTTTATAATCCTTTTAACCTCTATAAATTTTCTGAAGGAATTTTTTAGAAAATGTCGAATATTTTAAGTGGAAACAGCATTAAAAACTTATTTACACAACTGTTTACTTACGATTTTTAGTACAAAAAATATTCGGTTAAGTGGCAAATTGGTTATAAGTTTATCGAAATGTAACATTTTGTGCTACATACCACAACCAATCATGGTACAGTAACCATAGAAACTCTCATCCTGTCACTATTTATTCAAAGTATAGTGGAAACTTTGCCAAAGAAGAAGAGGAATAAAAAAAAAAAAACTATTTTCTGCAATTAAGGATAGATTGAAAATTCTACAAAGAATTTTTAACTTCGCCAACTATTTAGGAGAATACTTCGAAGAAACTATTTTTTTATATATAATATAGTTAAGAGATATAAAGTTGGTGATATTTGAAATTTCCAGAAGAATCGATATGATGGATGTAGAAGCAAAGGATCTGTGAACAGAAGTGTCGCGTAAGGATGGATGTTGGAAGATTTGTTGAGACAGTTTTCTGATGGACTTTGGCTTTTTTCGTCTTTCTCTTTTCCTGTTTGTTATTTCATGTCGAAAAGCTTGATCATATTTAGAATTGCAAGATTTATATCGAGTTGCATTTTGAAATAAGTTTTTTTTTTTCCTTCCCTCCCTCTTCCATTTTCTTGATGTTGTAAATCTTAGAAAATAACTCAAATCAACTGGGAAAATCTCTTCGAGGTTTCTCTTAAACATATATATTTTTATAATTATTCAGAATTTTATTTAATTACTAATTAAGTGAGATTATTTGAAACGAATTTCTTTCTTTTTAATCGCTTATGGGTGTCGTTGATTTTTACTCTTCTGCATCGATCTAATTATATTTAATAACATGTTATTTTAGTTTTAGAGAGAGAGAGAAAGATCAATTATGTTTTAATTTTCTTTATAATAATTTCCTCTAATTAGAATCATTATATAGATAAGCTTAGAGTAAGAGCATTATTGAACGAAAAATATTATAAAAAGCATGCAATTAAATCTCATATGTATTTTTATATCCATATTTTAAGACTTTAAAGACGTAATTTTCTACACCATCTTTAAACTGAATGGCACTGCATTGACAAGCAAGTCAACGTCATGCAAGATAAAGTATTAACATCTTGTAAAATATAAAACATACAAATTTATTTTTCAGTAAAATGATTGTAAATATCGCTAGATACAGTTAAAACATAAAATAATCATTTCATAATAAACAAACATTCTAATATTGCCATATTTTTAACAAACTAACGTTCGTTCGTCGAAAGTTGCAAGAATAATTAAAATATGCAATAAAAGATCAACAGAAAATCGTCTCTATCATCAAATTATGAGCAATTTTTCTGCTTCTAATGCATTCAATCATAAGAAAGAAACCCATAAGCCGCAAGCATTATACAAACACCATTACATTAAACCCATTACAAGTGAGCCCATAGGCATTTCCATATTTACTCGATAAACTGATTACAATAACCCTATTAATGATTTTTCATTCTTTTACAAATCCAATTACATGAAATAATAAAATCAAAGAACCTTTTAGAAATATTTTTAAAGATTAATTTTTATGCAATTAGAAGCTTTTGAAAATAAAACGAAAAATAAAATTTTAACTTCTACAGTAGAATTTTGTTGTTACAATATGGTTAGCAAGATTTTATCTTGTTCAGCAGAACTGCTATATCATTAAGGTGAATCAAATGAATAAATAACTTGAGAATTCTTGTAACAGATGGATAAGCTTCGAACACTTGCATACAAGTAAGAGAGGAATGCTGGAATCTTGCCAGATATTTCTTAGCCTTCTGATGACTACATGTTCTTTAAGACCAAGCAATCTCTTTTTCTAAACTTTTGCTCACCATATATTCCATTTATATTACTACAAGATGTATATGTTTATGTGTATATATATCTTCTTGAATCTAGATGTCATCATTTTTTTTAATTCTTATTCTGACAAAAGTTGTTACCAAGTGGAAATTTTATTATTTTTTTTACACATAAATAATAACAACATTAATAAATTGCTTCATACTTGTTATTCAATCTAAAACAATATATTGAACTGTGGATGATTTAAAAAAAATTAAATGATATTTAAAGCTTAGTTACTGTTTGAAGTTTCATCTTGTGAAAGATAACAGTTATACGTAACTCCAGCGCTTAAAAATAACAACTAAATTAATAATAAATAACGATTTTTAAAATTGAATACAATAAAAATTTTTTAAATCAATCTTACTAATTATAAATTCTATTCTGAACTTATTCCTGTTGATATTATTCAACTAAACTGCACGTCCAGTATCTAATTAGACCAATGCAATATTAGTACCCTCGCCTTGAGAGGCTCTTAAATTTTATAAATAAATAAATAAATATATATATTAAAATAAATTGTGGAAATACTCATTGCAATCCACTATATTTACTTGCATTGAATCCTCTGGTTAAGCTATTGGTATAGTTTATGCTATTTTTAGCATGGGGAATATTTTATTGAAATATTTCAAAATATCCGAGTAATAACTTTTGTTTAAGAAAAAATAATATTATGTCAGGCTATATTGTAAGAAAATATCCGTAAAAATATTCATAAAATACTTCAAAGAATTTTTTTCATCATTTCTATCTTCCATCGATAGAGCTTTTATAAAATCAATTCAAATTGGCATAGTTTATCTACGAACATTACTTATGGATTATTTTTAATCAATGCGACTTCTCATACTCCATATTCTTTGAGGGGAAAAATATAATATCAAAAATTTTAACTGATTTAAATTCGATAAAATTTATTCATTATTTAAGATGCCTATCAATAATCAAAATGCTCAGATCATTTTCGGTATCAATATCTAATTTTTATAATGGTATACATCAATATATATATTTTTTTTAATAATTAAATCTCATCTCATGCTACACGAATATATTATTCATTATAAAAAGTTTTATGCCAATCATTTATTTATAAAGTTTTTAGCATTTAAAAGCAATAATTTCATAAACTTTTCAAATCTATTTTCTCTAAAGTAAGTAAATTCCGTATTAATCGTACACCAACCAAACAATTCTCTTCGTTCTCTACACAAACTTTCAATTTTCCACCTAGACAGTTTTATTACTCCAATGTTAACTCTTCTTTTTGTATTGCGTTTTATATAGTTCTTTGTTTTCACTTTTATTTAAATAAGAATCTATTATTTTTTATTGTAAAAAAAGCAAATGTTGTTAAAAAAATAATATGACTTGGAGGTTTTCAAATCTACTTCAATTATTGAACTTGCATTACTATCTCGAATCATAAACTTAAATAATGTCAAGTAATATACCATATTTTGAAAGAAAATAAGTTAGTTAAATTCTGCATAAGTTAAAGATTTTCTTAGAATTTTTTTTGCTTTAACTTGTAATATCCATAATGAGTCCCAGCTTTTGTTGGCACAAGCAAGAGAAAATAAAACGAGAACTTTCTACTGTTTCAGTAGAAATATCATTAGAAAAATTTTTATTCTCTGTTATTACTTGTCGAACATGCTTTTTTATTGTTTTTTATCTCATAAAAATCTAGAAAAGTACTTTTCCTACAACTCTTTTTTATATATATATATATAACGTTACAAAAAATTCAGTGTTTTCTAATGCAATTGTTAGTAAAATTTTAATTTCAAGTAAATTTAATTAACATTAAACGTTATAATCATTACACTCATCATTTTATTAACGATATCTCCATTAAAAAAAAAGAAAACGTAGAAGCCATAAAGGAACTGTGACAGCTAATTTTCTAAATCGTATTAAAGCTATTTAAAAAATTTAAAAAGGTTATAAATCTTTAATTTAATGTCTTAAAATTTCATTAAGAAAAAATAACCACAAAAATATTGGTAAGAAATTTATTAATGTCCTATAAACCTTTTCTTTGAGGCCCTGCTATTCAGTTTCTTTTCTAGTTCAGTCTTTATATATTTTTTCCAAACAAGTTATGAAGGAAATGTCAGGTGTCTGTTCTTCCTTCCGGAAAATTCCAGTCGGTTTGACCATCCGGAACGGCACGTTTCCATCACGTGATTTCTGTATCAAGGGGAAAAAAATGCCTTCCAGGAAAAGACACGTTAAGGGGAAGATACGACAAATGCTCTTATAAAACTTGTGTTTGTATCATTTTAAAGAAATACGTTTTTCCTTTGTTCCGCTTTGTAAGTAAATTTGAACCAGTTACTCTCATTTATTTATTTTTAAAGCGGATAAAGGTGCAGATTAATATTTTTAAAAGAAATATTATTGCACGTTAATTTAATATATTCTTCTAAGTTGCGTGCCTTATTTACTGTTACCTGATCACTATTGAAATTTGCTACTTATGTTTTACTACTACAATCGAGAAATCGATAAAATTTCTTTCACATCAAGCGCTTTCTTCAAAACATTTTAATTTTCATCTTTCGAAAGCGCTTTCCATAATGGATATTATATCGATTTCTCGAATTTTTACTAAAAAATTTTTCTTATTTACGTTTTCATATTTTAGAATTAATTTTGATCGAGAAAACATGTATTAAGGAAGTATTAAAGGGACAAAATCATTACGAAATTGCATTTTGCAAATTATTCTAGACGAAAAAAAAGAAAAATAAAATTCTTTGCATGAATAAAAAGACAAAAAGATAAAGAAAATAAAAGTTTCAACACAGACGAATTTTTTTTTTTCATTACTCCTCTTCGAATTTCACAAAACAAGATGGGATGCGGTAGAGTTCTAAAGCCACCGAACATTTGAAATGAACTGAACATTGGTGATGACGTGTTGAGAATCGCAGTAACAGATGGGCATACGACATGCCAGTGAAAATCTGGAAAAAAGCCAGAATCTCATCTTCAGTTTGTGTATCATTCACTCAAGAAGAAGAAGAAGAGAAAAAAAAAAAAAACAGTCGCATGTACCACAGGCTGCTTTCGCTTGAAAGTTCAATTTGGGTTTTGTCGTATGGTCGATGAATTAATAATAGTTTATTAAAGAATACTTAATTATTATTTAATAATTATCGATCGGAATTTATTTCTTAATTTTATTATTATTATTGTTCAGTTTTCTAAAACGATATCGGTTCTTTTTATAAAAATTAAATTTTACTTTTTTTTTTTTTAATCATCAAAGTTCAATTTCCTTTAATTAATTTATTTTTTAAACGAAATTGATCAATAGAAATTGAATGTTTTGAATGGAAATCGATCATGTTTTATCAGCAAGAGTTGTAAAGTTTAGAATAGGAATTGATCAGTTTAAAAAACGAAATTGATTGTTAACAATGAAAAAGATCAATTTTCGTTTCGAGCGCTTAATTGTTACGTAACAATAAAAATTTTGTTTTAATTGTTAGTATATAATGAAAATAAAATACTGTACACTAAATGAAATTTATAGCTTTATAAAATCGTAAATTATTTATATAACTGTTAAAAATATTCAACTGATTTCAAGAATGAATAAACTCATAAAGAAAAAATTATATATTAAATTTAGAACAGTTTTTAATATTATGTAGGTTACAGGAAGAAATAAAAAAAGAATTATCTACAAATTACGATAAAACTTTTTAAATTATGTGGTGACAAATTACACAAAAGTTTTTCTGTTAAAAATTTCGGTATGGACGTGTGTCAACATCACTTTCGCATAATGTTTAATTTTATGACTGACTATAGCTGGACACTGAAGGTGAAGAGGGGATAGAGATTTAGAAAAAAGATATTTTCGTGGAACCTCATAATAAATCAAGCAGACATGGGACGATGTTGTCTCAAATGGACATGTAGACTAGAAAAGAAGAGGAAAAGGAAAAAAATGATTTAAGTTGAATCGCTGAGAGTTGAGTGCCAGCAAAAGTACCGTTGTAATTTACGATGTCTACTCCTAAAATATTTTATCACTTTTAGTATTTTCCTGCCTTTCTAAGTTTTGTACTTGTGCAGTTACAAACAAAAACAAATAATACCTAAAAATTACAAAAATGTTTTTTTTTCCAGCTATCCGTGACTTTAATTTTGAAATTCGATACTAGAAGTTGTCGTCACGTCTGGAATTTGTTACTTATTATTATTAATATAGGCCTATATTTTTTTATTTTTTACTATAATGATAATATTTTTAAAGGTTTTAACCATATTGATTTTCATTTTTTTTTAGTGGCCAAAGTCACTTTTGTAAAGACGATATTTTTCTTGCCTGTAATTATCATCAAAAGTGGAAACAAAACTGGATTATGGCATAAGATAATCAAATAAACGATATGATAATAACACACACACACGTGACATTTTCTGTTAGTATTCAGTGTTGTTGCAAGTTTTGATATTCGTGGGGGTGGAAGTGACGTTACACTTGTCACAGCAGCTGTCTCCGAACCCCTCAAAATGACGTGTTCAGTCAGTGGAAAAGATGCGAGCTTCTCCTGTTACTTCAATCGCTGACATTATAATCACAAAAGATGGTAATATGTTTTATCTAATCTGTATTTTTCATTAAAACTCTGATAGGAAAGACAACCCTGAATGATAAATCATTTTTTTAACGGATTACTCTTGTTACGTCATCTGAATATTTCACGTAATAGAATTTGAATTTGTTTGATTTTAATCAATTTAACTGATTTTTAGATTTCTTTAAAGTTTTGTTCGAAAACTTATTCGATTTTTTTTTAACACCGCAAATTGCTTATGAATAAAAAAAAATTGCAAGTATGTTCTTCAACCATATCATTAAACTTTTTTTTTCAACTAATATTTTATTTAGAACTACTATTTATTTTTAAAAATATCTATCATTTTGATTAATAAATTCCAAGTTTTTATTTTTAGAACAGAACTAAATCGGTTTTCTAAAATTTATTCGTCAAGTTATGCTAATCAATTCACACGCTAAATTAAAGCTATAAAAATGACTAAAAAAAAAACATTAAACACTTTTATTTTTTAAAATATAATTTAAATATTTCTAAGGTGAAAGATTAGTCGAGTAGAAACGACAAAATTGGACAAGTAGAGTGGTCAACGTGATAAATGGTCACGTCCGGAGTACTTAATTAAAACGAACAGTTAACAGAAACTGTCGGAGCGTAACTTCTAGTGAAGAAGCATCTACTATTACTTTTTTTTCCGCTGTCCGATTTAGAAAGACGGAAGGTCAGATCAAGGAAGAAGATAACTTGTATCGGTGGGTAGTTGACACTCTTGCGTCTTTCATTGTCACACCCAACTGTCACCTGTCCGTTTTGGAGGCGTCCAACCATATTCTTCGAATTGCCACTTTAGCTTTTT
The DNA here is from genome assembly GCA_011317285.2 of Androctonus mauritanicus. NCBI lineage: Eukaryota > Metazoa > Arthropoda > Arachnida > Scorpiones > Buthidae > Androctonus > Androctonus mauritanicus. The sequence goes on along the minus strand of WUQG02150336.1, from coordinate 9,991 downwards.
TGTCGGCCGAGGACTGACAAGTGAACTTAAACTGCTACAGTATTCCAGTTAAATTGATGTTTAGAAAAATAATAGAAGCGAAAAAATATTATATATATATATATAAAGAAGAGAGAAAACATAATTTAAATTCTTTTAAAATGTTAGAGTGCTAAAAATGACCTCGCTTGTTTACAAAATCGAACAGTGTACAACATTTCTCTAATAAACTGCCGAAGTACCATGCTTTTAACCTGTTTCCGAGTAAAATAGGATGAAAAATGATGACAACTATAAATCCACTCCTCATTCAATTATACAGGCAAAAGAAAGCCGACTAGAAAAATAATAATATAAAAAAAACTCTCTTCCAAAGTGCTATTTACGCTTTGTTTCTGCATTCAGAAGCCATTGTGTAAGCCTATTGGTTAAGACATTTACAACTTAATTTTTTTTTCTATACTGGAAAATTCGAGTAAAACATATCGACAAAGATGGAATGCGTACTTAAGTCTATGTGTTGATAGCTTTTCTCTCTTTTTTTTTCCCATACTCTCTTTTTCACTTCTATATATAGAGTAATACTTGTTAAGTTTGCTAACCCCTACTCTCATTACAGTCTCATTAAGTTAAGCTTCCGACTGCCATGGCACGTCACTGTTAGATAGGAAATGGCATCCAAGAGCTTTAGATGGACACACTTCCCATCAATCCTTCGACAGATTCAGACAGGACATAAATAACCAAAACTCAAAAATCTGTCTTGGCATTTCATTTCTCTCTATTTGTTTTAAAAACACATTTTTATTTATTTTTCTTTAATGAGCAATATTACTGGTTAGAATTCGTTTAATACCAAACCATATGTTAATTTTTTTACAGAAAGAAAAACCAGAATATGATTGAAACTCAAGAAAATAGAAAAACCTGTTAAAATTTATGTAAAGAAATGAAAAAAGTCAATGGGACTACATATGGAAGAATTATTTATATATAATTTGATGTATAAAGAATTTTGATTCGCGTTTGTATTTATAAAATGTACATTTGCATGTATATTATTGAATAAATTTGTTAATTTTAAAATAATCATTTTTTTTTTTTTTTGTTGAACATTAAGTTCTGTTAACGTGATGAAATTCTGAATAATCAGTTATAATCAGAAAAATAAAAAAAAAGAACACCAATTTTTTTTCGAGAAAAACTTTGCATTAAATTAAAAGTTTAAAAATAATTTAAATTTAAGATTTCCAGATATCTTTTCATTTAGATATTCCTAATGTAGTCAATACACTAATAAACAGATAAAAGGGGGGAAAATAGAGTAAATATGAATAAAAGAAGAGAGAAGGGGGAAGTTTCTGAGAAAGGTCATTTTTTTTTCTTCTTCTTCTTCTTCTTAAAACAAGAGAGGTGTTAGATGGATTTGAAGAAAATATTACCAATCCCGAACATCATTTCCTAAGTTGGAAAAATGAAAGAAAAATGTTAAAAATTTCGATATTGGAAATGTTCCAACTTATGTTAAAGAGTTGTAAGTTTACATTCAAAACGTATAGCAATACGGAACAGAAAAGAAAATTTCTTTGTTTTTTATAAAAAATCTTCAGAATTGTTGATCATAAATGAATAAATAATTGAGTCTTTATCTCAGGGAAAGAAATTCAATTCTATATTAGCCACGAATAATTTCCTTTTTTCAGGTTGAATTTCCTTTTCTTTATATTTATTTCTATATTTTTATTTTGTTTTCCAATTTCTTTCAGTGGCCAGAAGGAATTTTTAGATAGAATCTTTAATTTTTTGCAAAAAAGTTGAAAATTTCCGACGGCGCATTAAATTTTTATGATTTTGTTCATGTCGAAACAAAGTAAAAGAATTAATTTTGATAATTTTCGCTAAAAAAAAGGAAAAATTGTTGTTATTACTATTGTTAAATATAATTTAATTTTTTAGCATATGTCTTTTAATCGAAATTTATCTGTTATAAGGAAAGTTATAAGCAAACGTTTAAAGAAAATAGCGGAACATTAATTAATAATGGCTTTTAGAATATTTTATTACGGTAAAAAATTATGTAGAAGAATATTTTAGAATGATAGAGTTGATAAAAACGCCATTAAATGCGCCTACACGTTAATATAGAACGTCATGACACAATTATGCATAATTCAGCTCAATATACCATTATGAAATGACGATATGAATCATACGAATTTACGATAATGCACTCGGGACAGTACTAAAAATTTCTAAACACGAAATTTCCGGACCCCGACTGTGTGAGAAGAACAGCACACTAAATTGCGTAGTTGTGTACAACCGCCAGTGTTTTCAGTTAAGCAATGACGTGTCTTAATCCCTACCCCAGGAGGGAGAGTGAGAGAATGCCTGTGACAGTGCCGCAGCACTCATACTAGTAGTGCACCCTCCCACATTCGGGTAAGGGGAGATGCAGCAGCCACATAAATCACTTTTCCCTGACAGGGTGTCCTCCTATAACTGATGACAAATGGACTCGTCCAGTTACCGGCTGACAGTGTTTAGTTAATTGGTATCCCTCTAAAGACAACCTATCTTCCCCTTTAAGGGATTGACCGAATGATTTTCCTTTTCGGGAGGATGTCGTCGCCGGTGTTTTCTTCTTTGTGGAATGTTTACGTGTTTGCTTTTCTTAAAGTCTTCTGCTTACATGTGATGAAACGTTCACCCGACCTCTTGTAATCCCATATGGCAACAGGGAGTCCCTAGAGGAACTTTGTGCCTTGATTACTGAAAAGGATACATTGCTTAATTGGGAGATTCCAACGACCGTTTGACAATAAGAAAAGTCCCATTGAGAACAAGTAAGAATCAGTAAGAAAACGAGATCTTTGAAAAATTGTAGAGTCGTAGGGATTGGAACATTTTAGCAATTCCCCAAATGACACTTCTGTGGGTTGATGTTAGTCGACAACGATTTCTTGTTCTCATAAATGAACGTTTGAAAAGTGTTATGGGAAAAGTCAGCAAGGTGTTGTATTTTCTACACTCTGGATTGTTCCTCTAACATAGAAATTTATGTGAAAGAAAAGATTTATCGAGTTTACGTGATCTGTTCCAAACTACAACTACTACATATATTATATAGTAGTTTGAAATTGCTAGATCATAATTACAAGTGGGGTTTTATTAAGTCGGTTTTCCAGCTCAAGATATAAAAATTAAATGAGATAAGAAACTAACAGTTTTATTTAAATTTTTAAAGATTTTTCTTCAAGTAACTTCTCACAAGAAATAATAAAAAAAATTCATTAGAGTTCTTTCTACTAACATGAAAATTACTTTTGATTCCAATACTGCTAAAACGTTTCGTTAATTATTTTTTAAAAATTGTTTAATTAATTAATGATAAAAGATAAACATCAGATTAATTTCATCATCTAATAAACTCTTTATTTTTTATAATATTATATATATATATTTATTTTATTTTCTACAAGAAAAAACTAGCAATCATGTTTCAAACTTAAACTTAAAAAAAAAAATCTATATCATTTTTTCATCAAATTTTACTGGAAGAAAGAACTTCAACATAATTATAGTTATAACCGAATTTTAGAATTATCCCAAAAGCTATTTTTATCTTCAAAAAAAAAAAAAAAACTAAATTAGAACAATAGCACATTTAGAAAATTTTTCTATAATCTATAATTAAATATTATGAGATAACTACTGAAAGAAAAGTTTATACAACTTTAAAATGTTTTTTTTCCTTCTTATTTTCCGAAATAAACGATAAAGAATCCAACTTAAAAGTTTTGGAAGAAAAACGAGCAGTCAAAACAGTCCATTTGGCTTTTAAATCTTATCTGGATCTTTTTACCTACTTCTCTTATCCATGTTGAATTTTTCCATTTTAGAAACTATTTTCGGTTTATATAGTGGGCCAAAAAGATATTGTAAGTCTGTAATACCTCATAGTCCATAGCGAGTTACTTTAAATTGCGTTTGGTATAAAGATGCTGCATATGCTTTCTGCATAGAATCGATCGATTGCAGTCAGTACACATATTATACACACACAAAAAAAAGGAGTCTCTCAAAAAGATATATCACTTTTAATCATATCAGTTACTGCATTTAAAGCTCATCTATCAAGTTAATCAATGAACTAAATTTTAAGTTCACAACTTCACAGTTCATGGATGAAGTTTATCTTCTTTTATGTAGCTATAAAACTTATCATCTTATCATTAAGACCAAACACTTTCGAATAACTGCATAAAGTTAGCATTTAAAATTCAAGAAAATAAAAAAAAAATACTGGCAAATAATTAAAGCAACTCTTCAATTTAATCATTTAATAATTCAAAATTTGAGATAAAGCTGCAAACAAAGCTTTTCAACGTCGTAGGATGCACCTGTAGGTGATTGTCACGTGATATTACTACTGGAGACAGACAGGCTGTCTGTTAATGGTTTCTACTAATACTACACATTAATTCAGCTACACATGCAGAATGGATTAGGAAATCTTATAAAAGGATCATTAACGCAGAATGTTTGTGTTAGTTAAGTATTTACATATTAAAGTGAAGCAGTTTTAAAGGCAATATTAAATCTAGCAGTAATACACAACATTAATATATATATATGATATAAATATATAAATCTATATGAAGTTTATATAACGAATTATATCGATTTTATATTGTTTATATATTTTAATTATCTAGAAAATTATTATTTTTGTTTTATGTTTTGCTGAATATATAAACTCGCTATAGAATGAATGGCAGTTCTTTTTTTCCGTCTAATTACTATAAATTTTTTAAAGTAATTTCTAGGCTATATTTTTAACAAATATCTTAGTAACTTCGGGATGCGTGAAAAAGAAAAAGAAAAAAAAGGGAGAAAAAGTCATTTCTGTTAGAGCGAAAAAGTTTAGCACATAAAATGGGTCGTTTAAAAAATGATTATGAGTGCGAAAAAACGATGTTAGTAAACATCTTTATTAAGCACTTGCTTTATTGCGTGATTGAATAAAATACCTGTGAAGTGTTTCTTTAAAACTCCTTCTTTTTCTGTTTCATGGTAGAAAAGATAAGAGAAAGAAAATAAAAGTTTTAATAAATTTTAATTGTTTTCTTCTTTTAATGAGTTTTTGCTTTTGTGAGAGTTTACTAAAAATTTAGAATATTTCACGAATAAATAGGTTCTTTAACTTAAAGTTTTCTACATCGAGAAAATAGTTAGATGCAATAATGCTAAGAAAAACATCTCGTAATTATACTTAAAAGCGGTTAAAAATCTCAATTTAATGATTTTTTTCCTGTTAACTTCTGCTTAAATTCTTTGTTTATCTTGTAAGCAATGATAATTTTAGCTTTATAATAATTTAACATATAATAAAAAATTGTTTTCGTTCCATTATCATCGTCATCATTTGCTCAAAACTTTTAAGTTCGTCATACGATTTAAGAATTCAATAATTCTTTTTATCTTCTACGTACTCGAAAGGTAATTTCATTGTAGAATTGCTTTAATTTATATAAATTTTACTGCCTCACCCAACATCTAAATTAACAAGAATCTAATTAATTTAGGATGAACTTAATAACTTGTTCGCTTAATGATGAATGGAGAGAATAAGAAGAAAATAAATAAATCGGGTCTTAATAAATATGGAAATAAAAAAATTGGACGCTAATATTTCAAAAAAGTAAAGAAAAAATATAGCCCTATAAAATTTGTAACCTTAAGAAAAGATACCTTTTGCTTAAAAAATGGCCGCGGGATGTGTAGGGAAGTAGAATATTACAGAAGGTAGCCTTGTCGTTTAGAGGGTCGTTTCCATTCCATCAAATCCGTCGATGACTTTAAAGATAAGACGGATGCGGGGTGAGGTGAGTATTACAGTAGGAAAACACTCCCATCCATAAATATACACGAATATAGCATCCCTCCAAGGGATATATATTTTCCTTATTATAATTTTCAAATTCGTATATCTTTGGACCTTTGTAATTTTCTCGTTACACCCCCTTATAGCGAAACTCCTTATTATGTAGCGAATTAAAATGTTTACAGATGTATAAATGGTCCTATTATCCTCTACCAAACGACGTTTAATGGTAGCATTGGTATATCCAGGATCGGCAAATTAGTATTACTCAACGATTATATTTATATCCTCACGATGTTTGTATATACAGACTAAATATATATATATATAAGTAAAAAAAGAAAAGTGACAGAACTTGAATATATTAGATAAGACTTTGCTAAGTCTCCTAATTGCTCGTTTCACAAAACTCGTCAATTATGCAAACCTTTGATGCGACAGAATGCATGCTTCTGGTGAACATGAAGGGGATTTTTGCGTGCTAACATCAGATCCCCCGGCGTGTCATTAGCAGAAACAAATTAGCACAAAACACACACATTAATGAGAAGTAGGGGACACCCGAGGGGGTACTTTCCTAAGTACTTTCGACTTAGAGTGGTTCTCAGCTGGCTAACGACCCCAAAATGCTTTTCGAAGAGAGAGAAAGAGAGATTTTTTTCTTAATGTTTTCGCTTTCAATTGAAAATTTTGTTGGGATGTATCAGAATGTTCAAGCTGCTGAATAAAAATCGTGATTTTTATCTCTCTAACAGAAAAGAAATGCGAAATTACGCTGTTGTTTTTTTTTTTTTACTTCCGTAACCTGATTTTTTTTTTTTTTGCATTTTATATTAAGGATTTAACCTATCTGTTAACGTGTATTTAAATGATTTCGTGAAAGTTTCAAAATGGAGTGTTGGGAAGGTAATTAATCAAAATTAGTTTTGGGAGGAGCCAAATTTATTCTGTAAGGTGCAATAAGTCATGTCAACTGATGACAATACAACCACGCATATGTTGAAAACTATTAAATATTTAATTACCTTTTAAGCTATAAGTGGCGTGTTTTTGTTTTGTCCATTTTTCGATAACACATTTTAGAACAATAATTAAAAAAAATTAACTTTTTTTTACATTTTTTTAAACTATTAAATCAAATAAATACTTTTTTTAAAGACTAAAAAAAAAAGAGAGTAAACATAACTGCAATAAAAGCAGACACGATATTGATCTGTAGTCGAGTTAGTGTATCAGGTGTTCACTGTCGAACAAAACATATCTACTTCCTGCACTGATTGATCAAAGAAATAAGATAGAAAAGACTATTATACTTCATCGTATTGCAAGTATCGAGAACGACACAAAAATGATAGCAAAGATTTGGGAGTTTGATGCAGTAGAGTTGTGGATTACGATACCTGTCTACGTTGACAACATTTGAAAAATGTATGACAGAAACAAAACTTCATAATCTGATTTTTGATCCTACAGTGATGAAAATCAATTCGAATTTTATTTTTTTCTACCTCAGATGATTTTAATTTAAATAAAAATCTTCGGTTAGAATGGTTTATAAGTTGAATTTAATGTCAAAGTTTTATTTGAACGAAAACAAGATCAATACTTAATGTTAAAAAAATTGCTTTTCTCTAAAAATAATATATTCTAACTGATAAAAAAAACTTTAAATAATTTTTAAGATTGCTCAGAAGATATTTTTAAGATCAAATTATCTTTCCTCTTAATGATATTAAGAGCAAAATTATTAATTTTTTGATGTTTATATCATTCTAGTTTCCTAATTTAAGTATAAATAAATCAGAATGAATTATTTTTAAATGTATAATGCATATAAATAAATAAAAAAAAATGATTTTATACGCTGGAAACTGTAATTAGAATAAATATTTTCGTGATAACAATACGTAAAATTACAGAATTTACAATTGGAATGCTCAAAATTAGATTTATATGCATTAATCATGAAGCGGAGTTATTCGGTTGATGAAAGAATCCCTGTTTTGCAAGTAATTTCACTTTGCAAATATCTTTAACACAATAAATTACTTCATATTCCTGAATTTTTAGGTTAATCTCAGCGCGAATAATTTTCGACATAAAAAAAAAATAACAGAAAAAAGAAATTTTTGCAAGTAAACAGAAGAGCCAAACTACATTAAAATTCAAAACCCGTCTATGCGCCTCTATTAAATTCTAACGATAGATTAAAATAAATAGAAATCCAAGTGAAAATTTCAAACTTATTCTGGAATCAGCAAATATTTGATACACTTTTAGAAACAGGAAACCGGAAGTTAAAATTACGTCACATATGAAAGGTTGGTAGAAAGGTGCAGTAAGTTAAAAGACATTTTCGAACATTTACTCATCTATCGAAATGGGGTATGAAGCTAAAAGTAAAAGTCATTTTAACCACAAATATTGTTACACAATAGTGCATTTACTGACTTTAGAAAACCATGCCTTCTATGAACGACTTTTCAAAGAATTGAATTTAGCTAGACACAGTAAAAATGTTATTGTTTGTAACTTTTGTTTCTCGTTATTGTTTTTTTTTATTATATTTCTTTTTTTTTATATTAAAAAAATGTCAAAAAAATTCCAGGCAGTTAATTAACTCTCAGCAAATTTATTATATTTAATGAGAGAAAACAAAGATTTAGGTTAATTTTTTTTTTTACAGAATTTTTAAATTTTCCTACGCTGTTTAATTTTTAAAAATTATTTTATAAAATTTTAAATTTTTTTTTCGAAGATATAAACATATTAAAAACGTGTATTTAAAAAATATTTAATGCCAAGTTTAACTGCGAAAAAAAAAAGTTTTTGCAACTGTAATCGTAGAAAATATGTACAAACTCGTGTAATGAGTGCTAAAAGCAAAGTTGATAACTATTATTTCGTGGAAGAGCGGTGATAGATTCTTATGCAGTTGATCTATGTGTCTAAGAAGGAATATATTGCGTCTTCTAGGTCGAATGAGACATTATGATTTACTGCTAATGGCAAAGTGACCGAGCAGGTTACATGTCTAATGTCGATTCTTCGTCATCACTCAAAATGAACGTTTCTACGATGATTATTTACTACACACTATCTCTCTTATGAAGAGAATTAAAAAAAAAGAGAGAAAATATCATTTGATCTCCAACTGATAAAAATATACATTGCAAAAACCATGTGTGTTCCAGGTGCATGAAACAGCAGCCATGTGTTTATCTGATGCAGTTTCTTAAGTAGGTAAATGTCTGTATCGAGTTGCAAATTTTACCAACTGCGAAGAGGACACAGCTACATAAACATCTTTAAAGATATGATAAATTCTATATCTTACCATGTTAAGGAGAAGGATGGGAATTTACTTAAAAAGTTTTGGTTTATTGACAATTCTTTATGCGATGTAATTAAGTGAGGATTATGATAGATTTTTTCTATTTAGAAAATCAATAATTTTTCAGAAATTTTAAGATAATTAAAAAATTTATCAAAAATCTATTATTTAATTACTAAAGTGTTCTTTTTTTGTATTAAAAAGTTTTAAATCGAAGTTATAAACTAGAACTACATCACACACGCAATTTATATTGAAGGGTTCTAATGGCTGATCCATAGTAGAACGATCAACCTAAATGGAGAAGGATGGATTGACGGGAGAACGGCCGGATGTCGTTTGGAAGCGGAAATTCCGCGGATTTCACTTCCCGACGGCTGGACAACTGATCGAGTTAGAAGCGCCTCAAGCGGAGATAAACCGAAACGTCTTCACAGCGACATTCCGACTTGATGATTTTTAGTTAATCTTTAAAAGATGTTTATATTCCCGACTTATTCTTCAAAAAAGTTTAACTAACCAAAAATAATTTTAGAGTTAACTCGAACGGAAAGCGAGCATTTCGTTTCCAAACGCGAAAAATTCTGAATATCTTGTTTTTTTTTTTTTTTTTTTGCTGTTGTTAAATATCCCGTTTTTTTCCGTAACAAAAAAAAAAAAGAGAGAGATTAAACTGGTCGTTAGAGTACTATTCAGCATGTTGTGTCAACAAACTTGTCTTCACGAAAGAAAAACAAAAGAAACACCACTAACTCCCTAAGGTTGCAATCTAAAAAAAAGTACCCAGAAGG
>WUQG02150225.1:0-14792 GCA_011317285.2 Androctonus mauritanicus | reverse complement strand
TTGTATTATGTTGTCCTATATATATATTTTATAATTAGTTATTTTTCTTTAGTTTGAATTTTACTTTTATTTGCTGCAACTTTTGTGTGAAACAGAAAAAAGCGCATGGTTCTGGCCAATCTATTACTTAGTCTGTATTGTTGGAAACGGCTTTAATGAGAGGTAACCAACTACACAAGCGGGACACGAACATTAATTTCCAACTCTTGAAATTAAATTCCTCACACAAAGAGTGATGTCGTGCCCAGTAAAGGATGGCAACCACCTTCAATCGTCTATGCTACATAAATACATAAGCATAAATTATCAATCGTTGCTAGTAACTTTTTTTTTCTTAGCTGTATCGAAAATTCTGACGTAGATTAAATGTTGTTATAGTTTAAAATGCTCCAGTCTTGGACCGGTAATCCCCTGCTGTAGCGTCATTTGTTTCGGTGATAAATGTATCAATCAATTTTTTGAAGATTTTTGTACGGTTTTAAACACTCATATTTTACTGTTATCGCTAAACATTAATGCGATGATTTTTAGAAATTTCTATAATAAAGCGTAGCAGTTGAGAGAAAACAGAATTCAAAGTATTTTCTTCTCGATTGAATTCGGTTGATATACGTCCTAAAATTTTCTTTTGTAGCTGGAGTGTCCAATAGCCACCCACCAGCGAAACTGTCTCTTCGGTATCCATGATTTACAATCGGCAGTGCTCTAGCAGAGCTGGTATGTCCAAAGGTTGGCCGTAAAGGGCGTCAGATGATGGAAGCAGACCGCCGAGTTTATTGCTGGCAGGACACAAAACCACACGCCATCCGCTGCCTTTACAACCTCGGAGCCCGCAAAGTGCTTGCCCTCTAATCCTCAGTGAAAGGCTTGGGCTGCTTAACGATCGAGTCTTGGCTGGCCGACTTGCTTTTCCGCTGCATTTGCTGTTAGAATTGACGACGGCATCACGTCCAGCCTACCACAACTTTTGTCTTGCCTCAATATTACCGGAGAATAACCCCAGGCAGAATGGTTCGTTCATCAAAAAGAAACGTACAACTGCAACCATAAAACCTTGTTTGACCATCTCTGCCTCTCGATAAGTCGAGACGCTAGCTGACTGCCTAGGGACAACTTACCTGTGCACGCTAAAATGGACACCTGCAACAATGACGTCTCTACCGAATTACCTTTTTATTTTTATTCCGTCTGACCAATGATTAGCCGAGGGTTTTCTCCAACATCGCTTCTCTAATTAGTTCGCATTTAATCGATTTTATCGATCGATCGACAAATATCGAATCGAGCTGTTTCTATTCAATCGCCTTTCTTTAATAATCTAATTACGGAATTAATAACCATCCAACGATGGAAAATGGAAAATTTTCTGCAGCTAATTCAATAGCGAGAATTTTTATAAGGATTCTTTATCCGAGAAGGATACTTCGTCTCCAAACGAGCATCGTCTTGCCAGATAGAAATCTTTCGATAACCCTAATTGCCGAAAAATGCGAACTTGTTCGATGTCAAAAGCGAGAATAAATGGCGAAGAAATCTTTAAAAGAATATACTGTTAATAAAACATTAAAAAACCCTCCTCTCGTCACAAATCCCATCCACTCGAAAGCCTAGAGAAGAAAATCCGAACAATTCCTCTTTCCAAACTACCCACAGGATACCATGTTAAGAAAGTGAAGAAATGCAGATAATAAAAAAATAACTGGACTAAAAACTGTCTCTCTTACCATCAATTCTGTATTATCTTACTATACAAGAATGACTATAAGGAATGGTGATTTTTTACTCCCCAACCAGTTATTCGTACGAAAATGCAATGGCTGAACTTCTAGCCTCCATCCAATGACAAATGGCAGTTACAGACATCAGATCTTGCTCCACTAATATGCCTTGATCGGCATCGCGCGACCATTAGCGCAGCTCTAGCGATCTTCAAATTTGATTTGAACTGATGGCCCAAGTAGTGACGGCTTTGACGATGGAAATGGAATAGACAGTATACAGCCACTCATTTTCACAGCCTGTGCCAGTTTGTCTCACTCCCTGTTACAGATCCTCTTCGTCCTGGTCGCACAAATGGCGAATTTCTGTAAACAATTTATTAGTTACAGCCAACTGAATGTCAGTAACACTACGACATCAAACATTGGCCTTTTAGTTTCTTGATGGAATTTCAAACGCACTACAATCGTTCTGAAGGGGATTCAACAAAAGGCATTCTTAAACGCCCTTTAAGGCTATCGAAATTTGTATCTTCTCCTTTTTATCAATCGATTTATCTCCCTCCACTGATACAAAAATTATAATGAAGCTTACTTACATATATATCAATCATTTAAATTTTTTATTAATTTTAATTTTAATTTATATTATAGTTCAGACTGATCTACTGGAAGAGCAAAAAATAACTTTCAATTTATAATTACCTTAAGCAAAAAGGTAATTATAAGAATTACTGGAATAATGTGCGAGCCATGGAATTTTTTTATATAGTATTTTTAAAGGTACCATTTAATTCTCGCTTCTTATTGCGCATATAGGAAAAATAAGGAAATGAAAAGAAAGTATAAAAATCAAACAAGTAAATTACGGGAGAAAATCGAATGTATAACTGCAAAACACAATATAGTCGACAGCTTTCTCCATTCTGGCGTAAGTTTTATTTTGGACACTCCGTAACGAATGCATTGGGGACTAGGAAAAAATGTCCTAGATAAAAAAAATATAAAACTGGAGAATATGTAAAAATCTCCCATGTGTGTGTGGTCAGAATGACTATAAAACACGATACTATGAAATCTTCGACCATCAGAAAGAGAACAGTGATCTTTCTTGACAGCACTCTACATCTTAGGTGATAAGATCTGCTAGAGAGAATGATGTGATTTCTCTCTACTCTACACAACTATTGTCACATGGAACCAATGCCACTCTCCCTAACTTAGAATCGATTTTAGACATGACCCCAAGGGAGACACGAAGCAACGTGACCTTCTCTCTTTTAATACCTTCAAAGTTTGATAGAAAAAGGCCTTTTTTACCTAATTTTTTCCAGCCGTCTGACTTTCTATTCTACCACCCTTATCACCAGACACCGCAGCTTGGGGCTGAGGGTATGTTACGGTCTACCAGAGACCAAGAATGAACGCCATATCGACCACTCGTTCCCTGCGGATCCCTTCCCTGACTCATCGTCCACGCATTAGTGGACACCGAGCATCGACGCTGCTTTACGTGATCAAGTTTTAGGGCTGGCAACTTTGTCGAGTGTTAGGATAGTGACTCATACAGTATATGGATTTATTATATTACGAGTCGGAACGTTTCAGCTTAGATCTCTTAAGAGCACTCTATCTGTAGAGTTTTTGTAAGTTAGAGTGCTACTGATTAAAATATACTGTTCAGACTCACGCTATATAGACGGGAGAAGTTTTAAAAAGCCTTATATATCCAAAAGAAAGTTTTATCACTTAGCATGGATTGATAGCTTTTGCTATACATCCGTCGAAAGTTTAAACGGAGATTTAAAGCGAGCTTAGATCGACTGAATGGATTAGTCGTGCATAGCTATCTTGTTTACACTGGCTGAATCCCGATCTTTTTCAATAAAAAAAATGTATAGAAGTATGCTAAGAGAAAACAAGAAAATCTACATAAGAACATTTGGACGCGCAGTCAATTTTACTGTGCAAGAAGTTGTTGAAATCTGCCTATCAGTCGAAAAAAGACGTCTCAGTGAAACTTTCCCGTATTTGTTGATATTCCAAATAAAAGTAGCTGTTTCAATATTCGAGTTGACTCTTGTAAATAGATACACGGTTGCTCTCTGGTCATCTGCACCGACTTCGAAAAAGGAATCTTCCTTTCTCTTTCTTCTGTGTGTCCTGCTCCGAGCACTAAGTTTATTCCCTATTGGAGCTGCCAGCCTTAGCCATTTCTGTTTAGTCTCACTCTACCATGCACACTGACTTCTGAATACTTCTTGTGTCGGATTGATGGGAGGATATACCGACTTCTATCCAACGGACACAACGTAAGAGTTTGCCGTCTTTCTGAGCCGCATCAAATCCTCGGGAAATGAAAGCTGCCAGCAAATCCCTTCTGAGAATGGTCGAGTCCCTTGGCAATGTGTCGATCACTTTCCACAAGTTGAACTAGGGAGAGGAGATTACGATCATCCCTCGAGATTAGGAATAGAAGTCTCCGCAGAAATGAACCGAATGTCATTGGAGACAGTGCAGTTTTAACTCCCTCCGAGAGTTGACTTGAGAACTTACTTTTGTGTGTTACCGACAGGTCACTAAGGTCATTTTGCGAAGGGATTAAATACGGTCTAGCGGTGTGAAGAGGGCTTTACTTATCAATTACTCACTCTTCGATCCGATGCAGCAGCTGAGACCGGATAACTAACCATTGCAGACAGTTACCACATAGAAAATAATAATTTATCCTTTAAATTTTCTATTATTTTATATATAATTACGTTTATTTAATTTTAACTTATAATAAAATTAATAGAGTTTAATTTTTTAAACCCTTGAAATCTTTAAAATAAATTTTAAAATTTCTTTTCTTTCGTCTCTCCAAGAAACCTATCGGGTTTTATGCGATATATAAAGAAGATTCGATTGTTGTCGGGCGTTAATATGCGAAAAATATTTATAAACTGCTAAGTATTTTTTCCTTATAAAAGAGAATGAATCAAATCAAATACATAATTTCAGAGGCAGCTGATGGGGGTGGCGGAGGTGCGCACAATAGAATGTCATCTGTCGTTGAGCGGCAGCTGCACCCGACTAACCCATTGTGTGTCATGTCTGCATTCATTGTGTCTACGGAAGGGACGCTTGATAAATTATAGCAGCCAATAATATAAGGACCCTTATTATTGCACTTTCCTGAGGGGAGGGCCACGTGTTCCGATTCCCTGTCTGCATCGGGAACTGTTTTTCTGTTAGGGAAAAATGTCCCAAGTTGCGGCTAACCTTACCCACAAGATTCGAGAACATACTCGAAAACTTCATCATATTTTCGTCTTACACCTACCGATCCTTACGACAATGCCTTCTACGATTTCCGATTCAAAACGCATTTCGGTCATTTCAGGATGTGTTTAAATTTTAAATAAATTCGCACTCCCGATAATCTAAACGTTGACTTTTATAAATTTTTTGTCATTAATCTTGAACAGGGTTTTATCGTTCGTGAATAAACAGACTGCCATCATATTCTGTAACTCGGATACTCCGTAACTATTAAGAATATCAATAAAAGTGAATCTTAGGTCCCAATCCACCAAAATAACAGTGATTGGACGTAATAGAGTCAAGAAGCCGAGCCAGTCGTAAAACATAATTTATCAAAAATTGTCTCTCTCTCTTCACTTGGCTCAAGGGAAAGTTGTGAGGGGGTATATCGGATCATTGTTGCTATAGCAACATCCGACGTAACAGCTGTGGCTAAGCGTTAAATAGATGGCAGTGTTTGAGACGTAATGTCCTACTTAATGTCGTATTGATTCTATTTGATAGAGTTTCAGTGGTGACAATTGCATTTATCATATCTCTCAAGCGATACTCGCTAAATATACAGTCTCAATTCCGTATACTCAGTTCATCGGACTTTGATGAGAGAAATTCGGCAACACAAATCTTATTCGGGAAATCATAAGGAGATAGTATCGAAATCAATATAGGTAGGCAAAGACAAATGGCCAGCTAAGCAGTAAAAACTTTAGCCAAAAAAGTGACATAAATCGCCTTTTTATGACCTAACCTATAAATTAATTTTTGAAAGTCGAGTTCCGTATAGGCCACTCCTTCCGTGTGCAGCTGAAGAAGTCATGCATTACTTCTTGTTCGCTATGGAAAATTTTATAAATACGGCAATTAACTTCTTCCACCGAATGCGAATGCTTAGCGGCTAGAATCAAAATTATATAGAAATACTCTTTTTTGGAATTAAAGGAGAGAAAGAAAGCGATTCGGTAGGAAAGAAAGAATATAAATCCGTAAAATCTGTGGTCTTTATTCTTAAAACAAGCCATGGAGAGCCAAGAGGTAAACTGTTGAATTAATCCCAGTCGAGCCACACTTTTCTCTCACTTATTGATTTGTTTCCATCGGAATAAGTGGAAGCACAGATCGTATGCATCAATTTCCTGGCAGCATCGCTGTTGCTGCACGCTTGTGTGGCGATCAAACCAAACCCGGTCTAGCTTTGACACAATCTAAACCAGTTCTCTTCTAGGAGTTGACAGCAGCTTTTTGACCGAATCGAATACAAAACGATTGGTTTAGTAACAGACTTGTCTGTAAATTATTTACAAAAATTCCACCAATTCTCCAGAGTGTTTTTCTTTCTTGCTTCCTGACTCTTCCGATCTTACCAGATAAGTGATTTCGGTATAGAAAGAGCGCCTTTACTACCATTTCTTAAATTAAAAATCGATGATTAATCTTTAATTAATTAAATCGGATAAAAAAATAGATTTCGTTCTTTTAAAAAACACGATATTTATTTCTACAGATTAATTTTTATTAAATTATTAATCGAGTACTTTTAAGTATCGTATCATTACTCAAACTATTAATTAACTTTAGATAAATCGCTAGAAATTGAATTGATAAAATGTTAAATTGATTTTGATTTTTATGACTTCAAATGTGAAGAAAATGGTTGTAGTTTTACTTAAAATGACATTTGCATCTCCTTCTCCCCATCCGACAAGCTGTAATCTGTTTGATTGAACTTCCCCCTTCTCTTTTGCATACTTGGATGTTGATGGGTATGAAAGATGGAAGAAGTTTCCTTCTTTCCCATTTTCAGATTTAAACTGTAAAAAAAAACACTTTAAACTTTTCGTTTGAAATGTTTTGCTATCGCAATTAGCCATCTGTACCTAAAAAAAGAATTACACTATGATTGATATCCGAATCTTTAATTTATAAGTTTCGTCAGGAGGTTTTTTAAAAACCCGCGCGTTTGAGTTTCGATTTAGATTAATAGAAATGAATGAAAGAGCGTCAAGAACACGAATAAATGCAGACTATACAACCATTTATGATAGGGATATTGTATTTATTGCTTCACCATCTCAACATTCATACAAAATTACTGCTGAGGACGAAAGGGGGATGATAACGATGATGATGAGGTCGTTGTGATATAACTATTTACACATCCGTTCATAAAATAAGTTTCTACAATCTAATAAGGTCTCCATAAAGTCGGATCCGAATGACCGTTAGTCGTGGAATTAAACATGGATCCTGCTGTGGGTGTTGCTTGTCGAGATTCCCCATTACTATCTGGGAAGTCGGCCGATCTTGCCGAAACATTAACTTCTGATCGTTGAGATATACTAGCTTCGGTTGCAGATCTTAACTCATTACCTAATAGGTGAAGAGACGAGTGGCTATACAGCTGCGGATAAAGCAGAGATGGTGGTACTACAGGCGATCCAATGTACATACCCGTGGAGGAAGCACTAGTGTTATTTCCATTGCTGTAGTAACCGTGAGACGATAATAGACTGTAACCTGGATGACTCGCAGACAAGTAGGGACTAGTTGTAGTGCCGGGAAGTAACGATACCGTTGTAGATGGTGTTTGTTGGTTTGTTACTCCACCCAGTCCCTGACGTAGTTCACTCAGTCTGTCTGTCAGACAAAGATCAGCCGCTGCCAAAGCATTGTTGTAGCGTGAAACTAGAAGAGAATCCGCTTTGAGAAGACTGCTGTTGGATTCGGTTAGGGAGGGAAAACCGGCAGGAGTCGTAGGACCTCTTTCCGAAAGACCTGATTGAAAAGAGCAGAATGGTCTTTTAGTGCACACCAAATCGCATATAAAACAATAATAAAATATTATGCTAAAAAAGGCGACGTAACAAATATTTCCAGCGAAATTTAAGCCACGTTACATTTAACATAAAATAGTGGCCAAGTAAAACAGTCCAAGCGTGGATGTTTCTGTTAATTGTTACGTCACTAGAGTATGAAAGACAAGACTAAGTACCGGATGTCAGTTGGCTGCCTGACGTACAGGTGTCATGGGATGCTGCCGACGTGCCTGCTAGGGCTCCGTCTAATTGGTAAGTGACAGCAGCCGAACCACTGAAGCCAGAACCTTGTAAGGACGAGGCTGGTGTCAGATAAGGTGTGTAATGGGAAGCATATGGTGTCCAATGGGCATCAGTTCCAGTCAGATGAAGTGCTTGAGTCGGATCTGAAAGACGAATGGTACAATTAGAAGCTTAATGACGGCTCTTCTTACATTTCTCTCTCGATCGAAAGACCAATAGCTTACAACAAACTCTCTAGTATTATTCGAGTTAACAAATCACGCCATACTTTTATATTTTCACAGCTGCGATCTTATAAACTCTTCCGACCAAGAACGTTTAAAAGATGCGCGCGAATGGAAACACCGCAATTAAAAAGTACCGATTACTCTCTTTCTACAGTTTGTGATCGAATTGTCAATTGATCAAATTATCATTTAGCTGGATACACGGTATGGGGGATGCGCAACTGTCACTTTTAACTACCATCGAGAAGAAAAGAATTTCGAACCGCAAACCGTATCAGATAACCAAGAGGACGATAGAGAATTGCCGATTGTGTTAATGGCCAGAGACAGATTCTTGGCGTGGCTATAATCCTTCTCTGTATCCAAGCCACTGTTCGGAATTTCACTCCTAATTGTCTCATAATTCTACTTCTGTTCTGACTGCTATGTAAAGAAAAAGTTTTCCTCTTGCCTTAAAAACTTGTGCTATTTCTTTTGCCATTTTCGATATCGGCCAAAATATTAAATGAATTTATTTTTTCTGCATCAGGATACGAAACATTTCTATTGGATAAAATTCGTACGCTATCAATTTTCGGCACTCGATAAAACTATATCGGAACGACAAAGCATAATTTTACAGGCTCATAATAATTTTTTCCATATTTCACCCAGAAAAATGGATTAAATTCTATTTAAAGTTTTCAATAATGTAGAAATTACATCAGAAACTAGTTAAAAACAAGGCCTACTAGTTTTAAAAATGTTCAATGCTGCTAAATTGGTTAAATTGTATGGCAGTTGTAATAGGCCTATCTGTTAATTTCGAAAGTTTTTCCCTGTTGTAGCTTATAATCGACTTAAAACTCGACAGAAATTAAAACATAATTTCATAAGCTAACTGTAAAGTAAAACTGAATAAAATATTTATCTTAATACAATCTAACAGGCGTTGATCAGAAATAATCTAAAATATTTCTCTTACAAACTGTTATAAAAGTATAAAATTAAAAAAACTTTCATAAAATAAACACATTTGTCAATAGCCTGTTGTTCAATAAGCCACGATGAAAATAGGTGCTGATTTTCCTATTTATTTTATTATTATTATTATTATTCAAAAAAATTCCGTATTCCGATTCTGAAGATACTACCTTAGACTGCAATTCCTACATAAAAATTTCTTCAAAAACTTGATGCATGGATATCTAACTTGATTATCCTTAGGGCCTACAATTTTTTTTTTCGTTTTTCCCGTTATAAAAAGGAAACGGAAAGAACAACAGACCACTTAAATATAAGGCAATATCCACTTTTTATATGAGATAATTTCGGCATTAACTTCCAAATAAATAGAACAGAAAGCAAAAATGAGAACTGTTCAATCCATATATCAAATTCAAACTGGAAGCCCAAAGGCTAGATTTGATTTCTGAACAGATTTATTTTAGTTCACGCACATTATATAATGTGGACTTTCAAGCCCGGCAATAAACTACCATAGAAAACTTTGAGGCTAAAAATAGACTTCCACTTTGATCGGTTCAAATCCCAGTAAAAAAAAAAAAATGAGATTTACTTTCTTCATTAGCATAGTCGATACGCCATGTTAGAATTCAGAAATTAAAATCATAACTTTATTTCAATTCTATATTCATGAATTATTTACGAAAGTATACATAAAAGCACTCAATATAATTCAATTCAGACGTTCCTACTTATGATTCATATAAACAACTGAATACTTTCGTTAGATGAATTATATTACTTATAACTTAATACTATTTAGGCCGGCTATCAATTCCTCATATTTAAACGTGTAACATTACAAAGACTTAATTAGTTTAAATTTAAGAGAGATTTTCGAATAAAGTTACAATTAAACGATGGACGTTAAAATATAAAGCGCATTCAAAACGTTCACTAAACTCAGAAATGCAGCCTAGCCACCTAACCTGTAATTATTATAGTGGACTACACTCCTAAACAACAATTAGCTCCCCATCGACGCCCATAATGTAATTTGTATGCCATCCACTCTATACACTTCTCGTCCTATGCATCCCATACTTCTCAGATTTATATTAAAACAATCCCTTTTAGTTTTGCAGCAATATCTCTTAGATTGAATTATTTAAAGGGTCGATAGACATCAACTATCGAATGCCAAACCATTAAACTACGCAAACAGTGATCTTTCAATAGTAAATGCTCTATAATGGTTTAAAACGTGATAGTTAAATATTTTAGAGCAGCGATAGATCGAAGTGAGCATCAGTTCACTCTAGTTATGAGTCTGCCTAAGTTAAATCGGAAGAGCATATTCATTAGATCCGAAGCTTCTATGAATTGCAGAAATTTCCATTATCATAGGCCTATCAGTGCCAGTTCGTTTTTATCAGATATGATCAGTGGTGCGCTTTAATTAGTTGTACATTAATGTAACGGATTAAATGCAGGTTGTTGTTGTTGTACGTTTTACACGCATTATTTAAATGGAGGTCTTAATTTTACATGCGCCAATTATGACTTTTATAAATGTTTATGCAGTGGTAAAGAAAGCGAACTGTTGCAGGAATGCGAACCTAATTAGCTATTTGCAGCGCGTAGGGATTAAGAGTGCAACTATGTGCACACGCCTGGGTGAATTTACATTTTGCACCTTTATTAATGTAGCTGTTTATTCAATACAATAAAGCTTTGTGCCGTTTGATTGCATTATAGTGTGTGTCGGCGCTAAAGCTGGTATATGGATTTCGAAGGCGCTTCTATATTTAACAGTCCGCTTATAATATTTAACGTGAATTTATCTTAAAGCTTGGTTTAATTATGTAGTAGCACTCCTCGGTGTAATTATAAGATCCCCCTAGCTAGCGTGTAGGTAAGTTGGTGTACGGGAAAAGGCGTAGAGCAACGGAAAAGGATTTTAATTGAGAGCATTTGCACAGAAAGAGAAATATCAAGTTGTCAAAAGTGCAGAACCACTAATTGTTTTCTCCAAGCGAGCCAGACCTGTTAAGACACCGCTTAACCGCAATCTCATCCACGTCCCAACAAACAACCGTAAGAATATCGGCAAAGCAATTTGCAATATTTTTACGACCTCTCCTTTCTCATCAGAGTATGATGAATGATGATGCTGATTTGTCATGTTCAGCTACTGCTTTAAATAATGCTACTTTCAATCGAAGTCTGCCATATAGATCTCCTTCAACGGTACGACTATCAACCGCTTCTAATTACGTCCTGTAATCAATAGTTTCTCGGTGCAGTCCGTAAATTAATCTAATCTCAGTGAAAACTTGAACTAGATGACGTGATGTGGAGCTGTTGGTTCGATACTGTCAAACGGATCAATATTTTGGTCACTTAGATAGTGCTTATTTAATGAACATAACGCATACTTTCCTATTAGTTTTGTTTCTATCGAAGTCAACGGTCGATGACGGGGAAAAAGGGCCACACCTATATTCTTCACTTGGACCGGAAAACACCAGCAATTGCTCGGGGTATTGTGTACGAGAATGATTTTTGAGATGGGCCATTTTTGAGAATTAGCCCGGAGGATAAGTTTCCACGTGCACTATGACAGCTAAAATGCAGTCGAGCGGTCGAACATTCCAATCGCATCTATACACGGGGTGGAGATGATCTGTAATGCTAGGTTATGCTACCTTAGAGATAAATGACTAAACTTACCTTGGGCAGGACCGGGAGGTGCGGGCATTCGACGTGGAAGTTCGAGAGCCCACTGTTCTGCAGTTTTCCTCCTTAAATGCTCCCATTCTCGAAGAGGATCGAGAAATGTCGGACGCTGTCCAAAGGCACTGGCAAACGCCCGTAACTGTTGTTGCTGTCCTGTCAAAACACAAAATCCAATCAGCCCTTCGTTATTAACCGTTATTAAGCGAGCTACTAACATACTCTTAATTATCGCAATTATAAATGTCGCCAGTCATTTGGATTAAATGACTTTTAACACTTTTTTTTAAAGCGGCCGCGCCGCCTCTCTGCTTTCTACCATTCTTAGGTGATACAAGCGGATAGTCACGTGACCAAGGCACTAATATAGCAAACAGGCTCTTCCATATTATAAATGTACCTAGTAGCGAATTCCAAGATAGAGCAGATACCAGGTGAACGATGTGATTTAGTGGGCGTCGGATGACACCCGTCTAACAACGCACTTAATGATACAGCTATTCACAGCATTAAGTCTATTATCGCTTTTTTCGTCCGCTGCACATCCCATCATAATAGTGGGGTAGAAGATATTTAATAGCTGGTCTATACTTGTAAATCCTGGAACTATAGTGCTACCGGAACAATGCAGGATTACTTTTGTTCTCTAAATTCAGCAAAGACGTTATTGCACAATATGACTCGGTAATCGACAATAATGACCAATTTTTTAAATTTCCAGAGGGAAAAAACTTATAAAAAACCGCAAGATTTTTTATTTTTAAGGCAAGATGCTAATAACTGGGAACCCACCGAACTGTGACAATTAGCAATTACAGCAGTTGCTAACCTTCGGACGCACCTCTTTGGGGGTGCGGGTGGGTGCAAAAGAGAGGGAGTAAGGACGAAGAGAGCTTTTCAAAACTTTATTTCTTTGTGTTGGAGCACAAATTCATAAACGGGTGGAAAAAACCCAGCCAATAATAATATAATAACGATATTTTTAAGGTTAAAAACGAAGTTGGGGTTTTATTTCTTGATCTAATCTCGGACTTGTTGGCAGACAAATGCTCTAGCAGCCGAGTCTAATTATCTGGCGCGCCGGAAGCCGCGTAATTCAAGACATGACTTGCGTCAGTCGTATACAGCCAGGTCTGTCATATACACTTGTTACTCCGGTTGTAAAAAAGCGACCATCAGCTATAATATGTTGTCTTGCCGCCACATTACCTGACTGAACTGCAGCGAGATGCACTGACAAAAACATATTGGCTGCCTCGGAAATTACAACGCATCTCTCAAATAAATAGCAGAAATTTCAGCTCCATTGAAGCACGCCTCTGGTCTTATCTACAGCCCGTAGGCCGCCTCGGACGAACCAGAAACCACCTGCTATACAGATTAACCAACGCCCGTTGTATATAACAGATGACTATGGACGACATATCAGAAGCTCGCACCGAAAGACCAGGCGGCATGCAGATAAGGTACAACAGAGGATGAGAATGTGGTATGCCCGATCACTTCCCTCCCTGTTACAGATACGAAGATCCCATCCGGCCTTTTCTAATACGGGGATTAACGAATTTCAAAAGCTTCTCTAGCCGGGTTGTAATGAATAATTCGAAACAGTCTCCTCCCCCGTCCAATATGAAACACCGTGATAAAGTTCAACCATTGATCCGGATGCCAGCTGTTACTGTGGACAGCTGTTGTGTTTGTGAGAAACATGTTATTAGGGGTGCGGCATGGGTTATTAGAACGGGTCAGCAAAGACTCAAAACGAGTTACGGTAGCTACAATTGGGGTGGGTGTTCGCCCGTGCCGTGCCCAGTTCGTTGCAATTCATCAACTGTATAATATACCGGTATGGCACAAGGAAGTGTTTGGGTTTCGGCGGTGCCCGGGGACACATTCGGAGATTCACCTTGCTCTATTTTTATGGCGGCACAACGGCAGACATGCCTTCGATTAATTCACACTGGCAAAGCTCGAATTGTGCGCCTAAAACCCAGCAATTTTGCTCTTTTGTAAAGGATGAAGGTGCAGCTAAGTGTGACGTTTTTTCCCCCTCTCTTCTTCCCAGTTAATTTCGATAAGTAGCTTAACTCGCGACATGCTTTATCCTCATTGAATATGTAATTAATAAATTTACGGCTTGTAGCATTTTAAATCTTAGCGAGCTGACAAAGACGGTTTTCGGTTTCTTTTACTTAGCTGATTTTTCTCTCTTTATTTTTGCGGTCGACTGAACCAGAAACACAGTCGACAACATTGCCAATCGACCAGAAACAAATTTTCTTAAGAAATTTCGAAAAACTCTAAACTTTTAATAATTACATTAAAACTCTAACACTTAAAAACTACTAATTGATTCTCTAAAGTTAATTTATCTTCTATTTTCTAAAGTTTTCAACAATATTCCGATAACAATACATTATCATTTCCGTTTTTTATAAATCTATTTTCGACTCTTAAATACTAAATATACAACTAAACTTTTATATTGTAATTAACCGCATGCACTTTAGTTATATCGGTTTCTATAACGAGTGGCGTAGGAATTAACCACTCGAAGAAGAAACCGTCCAATCACATATCCCAATAAACCATTCATAACAACCATTACTGGATGGCCGAACCACACCCATAATTGCCACTATAGGAGAGAAACGACAATCGAAAGGGTGGTTCGGAACACAACAAATGGACGATGGGCTAAACTAGGGGAAAAGTAATGGGGGGCTTCAGTCATCCACATGCACTCAATTAGCGGAAACGTACGGGTCTTACTGCGTGGTTCTCTTGGTCCGTCAACGGTCACC
>WUQG02150114.1:0-20397 GCA_011317285.2 Androctonus mauritanicus | reverse complement strand
ACACTACTGCTGTTAACCAATATTAATAAAAATGTATAATGGATATCATTATGAAATATTAAACAGGATTTAAATAATCCAAGCGTTAATGAATAACATATCTATTAAAATTAGAACACTATATATACTTATTATTTGTATTAAAATTATAAAGTAAGTTTTCAATGCTGTTCTTCGTTATTTTTATAATAATTCATTCATACCATAACATATATCTTAAACTGAATTTTATAAATTAATTTGGAAAAAAATATTTTTGTCAAAATGTTCATTTATTAGTCAAAATTTCATTTTATGACAATTCAGATACCTGTACTCTATTTAAATTTAAATAAATTATTTTTGTATAAGCTTATATAAGACGTAAAAGTAATTTTCAAATTTGTAGGTTTTTTTAGATTAAGAAAAAGATTTATGAATTCCATAGGTGTACATATAAATTTAAACAAAAAATGATATTATTTATATAGTTAAAGCAAAGTTATCAACGCTATAATAGCCTACTTTAATAATTTTAGCTTAATATAAACAAATGTATTCATATAAGGATTTTTTTCATTTGAATTATTTAAAGATTTCAGATATAGTAAAATCCTGATTATCCGAAGTAATGTAGACCGAGGGAGACTCGGATAACGCGGAAGATGTTTGGTAAATTATCATCATATAAACTGAATTTGAATATATTAACGTGATAATGTACCCATTGTTTTCAGTTGGACCCAATTATTGAATATAATTACTTTTATTATAAAATTTAAGAGTGATTTGTTGATGGCATCCTGTTAATTTTTGTGATAAAACAGTTGTAGATAAAATTAAATGTTTTAAAATTATATAATAAAACAATTAATTTTCTTTACAACTACTTTAATACATAAATTTTAAAATAAATTAAAAATATCAATAGCTTTGCATTATCCGAAGCGAAGTGAACGACAATTCACCTCGGATAATGCGGAGCCTCGGTCAATCGGGATTCTACTGTATATGAAAATTCCATTGCAAGGAAATGCAAATAATGACTACAACTATTTGATTTTATTTTGAAATTGAGAAAAAAATTATTATGCTCTTTAAGCAAATTAAATTGTCTTTTTTTTTTTTAGATTATGACAAAACTTCTCTTATAAAATCTCAATTATATTAGTGTAAATTTATTTTAATACTGGATAAATACTATTTTATTTCAACAGTTGTTTGATTTAAAAGTCTCTGAAGTTATGTATTAAGAATTTCATTTATATTTGATAGAAGGCCTAAAGATCTAGAATAACTAAAACGTTGTTATAATTTTCTCTTAAGGATATTCGATCGTTAGACTATATACTATGATTTATTATATAAATATGACTAAATTTAATGATAATAGATCTAAATCTAAAAGGTTAATATTTTATTATTCATGCAGTTTAAACTGGATAAGAAAACAACAATTTAAAAAATTTTTGTTTTAATATTTTAGGAGCTAGAGTTAATTTTGAAAGAGAAAAGACAAATCTCTCATTTTTCATTAAATTTACTATAAATAAGATTTTTTTTTTTTTTAAATGCAAATAATTTCTTTTTCTATAAACGGTTATTATTAATAGCAAATTATTTCATATAATGAAAAAAAAATTAACCTTTTTAAGACGAATGTGTTTAGATCTATTACGGCCTATAAACAAGATTAACTTCACTGGAATTTATAGAAAAGCGTGACCCAAGTGTTGAGAATACAAAATCCGATCTGTGTATTATGCTCATACTACGTGTATAGAAATCTCAGTCTGCCATCGCTGTCTTTTGAATAGTATGTAAATTACTGCACTAACAGTGACATGCGTTGTCAATATTTCCAGTCTGACTGTTGGGAATTTCCTTTCGGAAATTTGTGTGCTTTAGCTTACTGGTAATATTAAAGTTTCATTGTAACTTACGTGTTCCTTCTTTCTGATATTTTTTCATCAAATATAAACAATTTTATAAAATTTCAGATTGCATATTAAAAATAACATTAAAATTAAATAAAAACAAATTAAGAAAAAATGTTATCCATATTTAATAAATATTTTTAAAAATTATATTAATTCTAAAAGTTATGTATTAATTGATAATATTTAATAAGTACTTTTTTTTTATAAAATGTCAAATTTACATAATAAAAGACCCCAAATAGCCAAATAGCCTAAATTAATAAAAGACTATAGAATTATTCATAGAATTTCTGTAACATCAATAAAATTAAACATTAAGGAAAGCATTAACAGAGTGAAAAGAATTTTGAATTTAGGAAAATCCTATGTCTGTAATTTCTTCTAATAAAAATTATATTTATAAATTGACATAATGAAAAGCCTAAGATTTGCTTATCTCGTAAGCTACTTGAATTAGTAATTTAAATGCCACCAAATTAATTAATGGATTTAAATTATAGAAGAATTCTTATGAAAGAATTGTTACATTATAGATCTAATCATATTAAAGTTTACAATTTCAATTATTTTTTAAACAGAGAGAATTCAATGAATTCTTTGCTGAAATTCTCATGTATCCAACGATTTAAAAAGTTCAATTCTTGCAATATGTTATAGTGCATGCTTATAATGGAAATATAACGAGGAGAAATAAAATAATTTATCATTTTAAAATTTAATACAAATCATTTATACTTTTGACATGTTCTAAGTCATGCTGTATATGAACAGTTTTCTGAAAAGTCCAAAATATTAGTGAATATATATTATTCGCTAATATTTTGGATTTTTCAAAAAAAACCCTGTTCTACTCCCTATATGGGAATACGATAACGGTTTTCAAATGTTTTTTAAATGTTAATAATTCAGTCAGATCTTATGTTTTGTCGATATTCGTAGAAATTTTATCGAGTTGTTTATATTTCTTTTGTCTTGTAAGCCACTTTTATATACTTTCATTTGAATTTGATTAATTTCCTACGTTGCACACGTCAAAAGTTCATGAAATTTCTATAATATATAAGATGAAGTATATCTTCATGTATATTTTATACTTTAGAAGAGAGATAAACATGAAAAATAGCTGTACTAACAAAAAAGCCTAATGAAATTTTGTGATCGACAATTTATATCTCATTTATAATCGTATAACAAACCATACTTTCGTTAAGCTGGTTGACTGTGAAGTAGAAGATAGGCGTGGTCATTGGAGAGAGAACATTTGATCTATTTTTTTTTTATCCAATCAACGGAACGAAAATATAGTTCAGTTTCTCGAATGCAGACCAAATTGTCAAACCACATTTTATTGTATTCTTTTGTTGATATTTGATAAATTTATCTCTCCTATAGTATGATAGAGGTGCGCCTCATCTTGCATATAGAATACTTGTCACTTGCTATCTACTATACACGAAATTGGATACCCGCTTTTTTTTTATAAGCATATAGTATAGAAATATTTTACAACAGATATCATTCGGAAAAAAATGGCTCGCGAAAATCCACGCAGGAATAAAAATGTTATTATTATAGACAAATTTATATAAATTAACGTAAAATAAGACCTTTATTAATATAAGCATAGGTTATAAGTCTCATGATAAACTTTAACATAGGATTAAGTAGAATACAACCTTCATCCTATGCTATTTTATGTTTATGTTGCACAGGCGTTGATGTTTTGCATCGTATGCGATACATCAACTGATATCCATGTTCCTGTATTATGGGTTTGTTTTAATAAAAGTTCTATCTGACATTGATATATTGATAGATTTTATTTATCTATAATAAATATATTTGTGTCATCGTTACACTCAATGTCGTTTCTGTCATTCGGGAACATTTTTTTTTTATTCTGATCTGGGGTCATTATGTAAAAAACATTTCTAGTTTGATGACAAGATCCAATTACATGTTAGGTCGACAACTGCCAAAAACATTGTATTCTAGATTACGTTTTTAAATAAACTTCGAAAATTTTAATTCATGCGAACAGTTTTTGAAAATGCTGTTTTAAGTAAAATCAATATAATTTTAAAAATTATTAAATCGCTTTAGAAAAATTGAAAATGTAACATTTTATATAACCTAATTTTATTTAGGCTACAATTACTGGGATAAACATAAAATTGTAGACGTCTACAATGTGCATTTGTATAAGCAATTTAATTTAAAAATAATTTGCATTTCTTTAAAAAAAAAAAAATAATAATAATTACGATGATACGTTTTTAGGTTAAATGTTTTTGTTAGAATAGAAAAATTGCATTTTTCCTGATAGTATTAATTTATACAACAATGTTTGAAAACCTTTGCATTTGAATATAAAAAAATATATCAACAAATATTAAAATATGATGTAATCGAAGGTTTTCATATTATTAGGACAAAAATAAAGTTATTTTAAGGTAATTTATCAAGATAATTTTTTATTTTCATTTTTTTAAGAATTTCTATACATGTAATGCAATGACTTTTTCTTTTACTTAATTCATATGCAAAGTTATTTATTACAGGTAAATAACTTGGTATATTGTTACTTAATTACCATTTCTAAGTTCAGTAGCCCGCATAAGTGCGTTTTTCTTAAATAAGTTATATAGAAAAAATTAAAAAAAAAAAAAATTGGTCTAAAGCAGGTCTAATACGGACTACGTTTACAAAATAACTAAAAGTAAAAATACAGTTTAAGTATATTTAAAAGCAAACTTAATCATAATTAATTTACTAGATGTAATTTTTTTTCTTCTGAATTTTCTAACGCATTAAAACCAACTCTTATCTTAAAAAGACGTTCTTTGAAACAACAGTTGAAGCAGACTAGTCGTCTCCTTATCGCTCGCTCCCTTTTCCAATTAGGTCACGCGAACTTCTAGACGACCTGTCACGTGACTTTGCAATAGAGAAAGGGGAAAAAAATCCTCGCTACCCTTTTCTTCCCGACATCCTCAGCGATACGGTCGCCAGACAGGTTCAAGCGAAAAGGACGTTCACCCTCGCCTTGGAAGAGGGAACAATGGAATGGGATTTGACTATGGCTAAACCCTCTTCTTTCAGTTATCTGAGTTGACGTGCAAAACAAACAATAATAATAAATATAACCAAACGCTATATATACATACATATATAAATTTTGGCTATCGTTTCGAAATGATCGCCGTTTCTCAAACGGTTCGATGACCTGAATCGCCTACTTATCTGTTCCATCATACAATCAGCCTGACAGACAACATTGAAACAAGTCTCTTTGACGGAACAGATAGCTGACAATGCTCCCACTTGTCGCTACATCTTTGTTCAAACGAATCATTTGACTTCAGTATCTAGCCATTTTATCTCAGTTTACGGTTAATGGAGGTTTAGTAGTGAAACACGTAAAGAGCACTCGCAAGGTACTGAAAGAACTTCATCTGTTTATGATTTTTAGAAAAAATAATTAATGATTACTCAAAATGGATATTTTGAATTCAAGTCGTTAAAATATGATATTTCTGTATAGAAAGCAATAAATATCAAACTAAATTCTCATAAGTTATTATTTGAAAAAAGAGCACAGGACTTTATATATACCATTACCACATATGGTCTCTTTGGACCTCTTAGTGAATATGAAAAATATGACAGGATAATCTCTGCAATATTTTAAAGCTGTGACAATTGAGAAGAATCATCTTGGGATTTAAAATGATGTGTTCAAGCGCAGACAATTTTTAGTTCTGATATTAGCATGAAATTTAACATATAAATATGTTTGACTAAAATTTAAATTGTATTTTTTTCTAATTCATTTTCAATAATTACTTCATTTTGTATAACCTATACAACTTAAAGCACATTTATTCTGCGATTTTTGGATTCAAAAACTGTCATGTTTATTAAACACAGTACGATATACAGAGATATATAGAATCCGTATGCTTACAAGTACTGTACTAAAAATCAAGAATTTATAAAAATATTTGCTCTAATTTTAATTTCTCTCTATTATTTAAGCTACCAGATTAAAAATAATAATTGTATAAAATATTCTAAAAGTTTTATTTAAAAAAACATATTGTATTGTAACATTAAAACTTCTAATTTATCTACATTCAATGGATTTTATAAACATAATTTAGATATTGTACTTCTGTCTATTCAAAACGTCTTATAGTACTGTATAACTCAATGTTTATATACTTTCAAAATTTGTATATAGAAAATTATATTCTTTCATAATTTAATTTTATCGTCATATAAAATTTTTCAACTCAGTATAACCACTATAGGATGATTTAAATAGGCCTACAGTACTTCAAATTTTTACAAATGTGATCTTCTTTGAATTTTTTCAACAGACTAAGAAGAGATGAATAATTTTAATTAAAATATATTCTTTATTGACCATTTAATTTGCTTTATTTCATTTTTATAGTTACAATAACTATCATTTTATTTGCATAGCCGCTTTATTAAAACATCCTCAATTGATCAACTAACTACATAAGCTTATTACTATCACTATGCTATAAAGAATATTTGTCCTCATGCTTACGTTAAGGTTTTTACAGATACAATTAAAATAATAAAAATAATTAAAAAATATACTAATAGGCCTATTATTAAATAAACTGCATAAAATTGTAAAGATAATTTTCGGAACGAAATCTTTGAAGAAAAATAATACCTGACATTTCTTCAAAAAATATTGCCATCTTCGCTTGTATTCAGATGAATATGAGGTCGCCTGCTACCCAGGACCTGAGAGACTAACCTGTGACAAGATTGCATCACAAGTTAGGGTCTCAGGGAGTGGGGAACAGGGAATTCTTGTTGAATACTGTTGTGGACACCTATAGGGGACAATAAAGTATATTTTTGGATATTTGAAAAATTAAAAATTCAATATATATTTCTTTTGATAATAAGTAAAGGAATATTTGATATTTATGAAATATAAAAAGTTTCAAGTTTAAATATATGAGAAATTCTGCATTGATTAAAAAAAGTTCTCTCGACAAAACGATTTATGAACACGAACAGAATGCGTTCAGATGTTCTACGGCACTTTTCACTGCTCTTATATCTATGTAACTTATAATTTCCGGATGGTGTGGTGTCTCAAGGTCAGTCTACAAGATAGGCCTAGTCCCTAATGGAATGATTAAAAAGAAACGTGTTTTTGTTTTTTTATTTATTTGCTTATTGGGTGTCGAATTTTCGACAGCTAACAAATGGAAATAGGTCAGAGTTCCAATAACACAATGAATTCTAGTACTATCGCAAGCACTAGAAATCCAACGATCCTCATAACTTTTTTTTATTTTAAAAATAATACCGTCTACCGTTCTATTGTTAGGCCTACTAATATATTTTTGTTGTTTTGAAATTAATATTTTATACAGAATTAAAAAAAATAACTAAGTACCTGTTGACCGTTAGTATAAATGTAGACATTTTACAGTTAGTAGGCCCATATTAAAACTATTTTTATTTGAAGAAAATTAATCCTAGATTAACTTATAACCATTAATCTAGACATACCTGTTGTTTAGATTCATATTTCGAATGATTTAACTTCATTCGATCTTTCCGAATGAAGTTATATCTTCATGTTCTAGTTATTGAAGACTTTTACTCTCGTAGACCCACACGAAGAAAAAATTTGATTAGAATCTAGTTTTCATAAAAATTAACATCGAACAGATGTATTCGAATGAACAGAATGAACATCTGCTATCAGCAGAATTAATCATAGTTTTCCTTTTAAAGTAGAACTAGGCTGAGATTTGTAATAAATCTACAGTCTTGTTTATTAAAAAAAAAATATATATATATTTAAAATAAATCTTAAAACTAATTATTTATAATAAATTTAAATTAATTAAAAACTAAAATTGTTATCAAATTATTAAACATATACATATATATACATGCACATAGACTATATATAAAATATGTTATAATTAAGCTTAAATTTTTCAGCATTTCTGCAAATTTTCATAGAAAATTTGACATCATCTACTTAATTAACTTAAAACATGGTTTATGAAATAGACCTAAATATAATTATAGAGTAAGTTATATTTATTTTTTAGTAATTTTCATGCACACAGACTACAGAGCTCAATAGCTGAGAGAAAAACCAAATGTCAAATGTAAGCTTGGGTGTGTTTAGAATAACTTTATTTTCAATTTTATCCAATCCCAGTGTTCTTATTCGAATCTTTAATATCGATTTTTATCAATTCCTTTATCTATTTACACAAATTCAAAATTTAAAGTGAGGGAAAAAAAATAAGACACATTTTTTTTTCTTAAAGACAAATAAAGAATTTATTAAATTCAAAAATCAATTAATTAAAAAAAAAGTTGTTCACTTTTTACCTAATTCTTATGGAAAATTAAACCGAAAAATTAAAAGTGAAATTAATAAAGACAAAGTTTATAATTATATTTCTTGAATTCAATAAAATTAAATTTAAAAAATCGATTTTACAATATATAAAAAAAAGCTTGCTATAAACGAGTCACATATGTTAATAAAATGAAATCAATAAAAAAGTAACGTATTTCATTCGATTTGCCAAGCGGATATTAATCAAACTAGTTTTAAAACAAACGAAAATTATGGATCCAATGTGCATTAATGGAATGAAAACCACTTCTCAACAAGATTTGGATGACCTTGGACAGGAATGTTCTTTTTTTATTGGATTGAGTTACTAAAGCGAATGTGTTGCAGAGGCTAGTGAGTGGCCAAGCAGGAGTCAGCAGTTGGGAACAGCCATCCTTCCAACTAATCGATTGGGTCCGGTGATAGCCAAATGCCCGTTCTGCCTTCCCATTGGTCATTTAGACTACTGCTGGTTGTGCATTGTCCGTTAAATAAAACCAGTTGTGGAGCGATAATATGGTAATAAATAACCATAAAATTTATAATATTTTTTTCTCTATCGAATAAGAATGATGTGAAATAAAAAAATAGAATGAATAGGCGATATAAATACTTTCTAAGTGCTAGAAACTACGCAGAGAACAGTTCACTGTGAATCGACCTTGACGACCACGATGCCGTCGGTCAGGTGATCTCTATAACCGGTGCCATCTTTTCTGGCAGCATAATACATCTAAATGGACGTAGCTGAACGACTCAAAATCTACGGTTTATGTACCAGTAACCCCTGCCGAAAATAACCAACTTGTAAGTTTATATATAGGCTTAGCTACCGTTACTAGGAGAGAAGTTAGACTCGTTCGACCGATCGAATGTGGTTGAACAGGGAAGAACGGATGGGATTGTTCCTCATTGGTGTAAGGCTGAATCACGTTGTGGCAGTTACGAAGTCTTCTATCGGTGACTGGGTGTGTCCCAGGGAAAGTTAGCAAGTTGTACAGTTCTCCTGATGGATGTAGTTCTCAACTATACAACCTACTACCTCACACCGGGCACACATGTTCTTCAAGACAACAGATGAATCAAAATTTTTGACTGGAAACAGAAGAAACATTCTTATTAGATGAAAAAAAGGGCTTGTTTTAATGTGAAGAATTAAAATTTATTAAATTAGCCTACACAAATAACATTTGACAATTCTTTCGAAAAAAGGATTCAATATTTAATCTATCTCACACACACACACTAGTTTAATAATAATTAAAAATTATCGTTCGTAGTACTAGTACAATAAAACAATGACAAATCGCAATCATGCTAGATACAGTGGTAGATGTATTACATTATTTCACTTAACCAGCTGTAAAAAGACTCTTGTATTTAAGTCATCGGTTCCAGTTGAAATCACATCCATTAACAATATCAAGCAATATAGAGGTCTACATACCGCCGGAGACAGGGGTTAAAAAAAATTCTTCCGAAGGGGTTTACTTGTTAACAATTTAGCTTTTTGGACGAGGAATGAAAAAAGAACGTTAGACTAATGGAAATCTCAGCAGTCTACCAGATCCTGGTTTTAGTTGTTGCAACTTCCCTAGGACGAATTTTATAGCTTTTCATCGCTTGGTTATGTGCGAGTTACCGATGAACGATTTTAATGTCCATAAACGGAAGTGTTGGATCAAAACCTTCGAATCAAAGGAAACCACACATTACGGAATAAAGGCTATATCCAATTGAAATAGTCTCTGTTACCTTCGAGCAATGGTCATCGATATCTGAAGAAATCCAAGATTCGTTTGTAATTTTCCATCCAACCTGGACCCATAGAATCGACCTTGTGGTTAGACTATTTAACAACACAAGTTCGGATCTACGGGTTAAGGCGTGATGGCAACTGATGACAGAGGCACTTCTCTTCTGAACAAAGGATTTAATCATCTAAACTTGACTGCTACAAATTCGACGAAATTCAACAGAAATTTTGACAAAATAATAATTTATCAATTATCAACTTCGAAAAAGCGTGAAAGAGATTTTTCTTAAAATGAAATCATACTGGATTACAAATTTAGAAATTTGCAAATAAATTACCGAGAAATTAGAAAATACATTTAAAAAGAAGTACAACACATGAATCATAACCCGGGAACTACATTTATGACTAAACAAAAAATACCACTGTATACTAATAACATCAACTGATTTTAAACATAAATTGAATACAACTTTTCTAAATTTTTTTATGATTATTATTATTTTAATATTCTCTAGGCTAGCGTGTCAAACCATACAACAAAAATCCCTTGAAAAGACAGAAATAATTAAAATTGATTATTCAATCCATTAATTATGAAACTCGTTTGACTTTTAAAATAATTTTATGAATAAATATAGGCCTAATATTTAAATAAAAGATAGGAATAAAATTTATTTGAAGACAAAAGCAATAGATGATTAATGAAGTCAGTTATTACATATAACTTATAAAAAAAAAAAAGAATTCATTTAATTTAAAAAATTATAGTCTAAATTACGATCTTTGCTTAAAATATTTTACAATCACTGATGAGGCACCAAGTTAAAAATACTATTCATGACAAATTTTTAAGCTCGTATTATTTCTATTAACGATCACAATTTGTTTTGTCAAAATTAAAAAAATAAATAAATAAATAAAGATTTCTTAATTTTAAATATATTCGAAATAAAATTTTAATATAAAAAGTGAAAAAGAAGATGGAAAAAAAAAATCTCAATTTTTAACTTAAGATTTTCTTTAAATCCGTATGTAAAATAAGCCGTGTAGATGAGACATTTAAGAAAATCCAATTTTGCAATTTGTTACATCTATTTTACACTAAATGTTTTGAATAACATTTTCTGAAACCAGTACCAAGAATAGATGGATTGGTAAGAACTAATCCAAGTATTCCTGGTATTAGTTCTTATCTAATTGCATTAAATATAGATGTATCTATTTTATTCTAACTGTTAAATAGTTCACACTGTTAACTATTTAAATCGTTTTATTTTTGATTATTTTAATAACCACTATTTAAATTAAAAATATCGGGATTAGGCCTGGAGTTTTTAATATAAATTTAGATTTAAGTAGCAAAGAATCGATATGTATTTATAAATATACAATATATAACACGAATACAGTAATCTCCAAGTTTAGATTTAAAATAGGTTTGTTAATCAGCTTTGCATAACATATTTACGTTAGAGTTTCTTATCCAATTAAATGGGCCTAGGATAAATTTAACAAAAATTATTCCTTTAAGAAATTGAATTATATTTCATAAAACA
Source organism: Androctonus mauritanicus (assembly GCA_011317285.2). Taxonomy (NCBI): domain Eukaryota; kingdom Metazoa; phylum Arthropoda; class Arachnida; order Scorpiones; family Buthidae; genus Androctonus; species Androctonus mauritanicus. Next base: position 8,742 of record WUQG02150114.1, on the reverse strand, counting down.
TTATGAACGTCTAAAATACAATATGAATAATAAAAATTTGAGTGTACTTAAACTCATATCATGGATTCAAAATAATTAAAAAAAAATTTTAATTTGAACTCTAACTGTTAAGCAATGCTAACAGAATTAAATGTTTAGAAAACTTAAAAATTAGAGTTTTAATAAACTGATAAACTATAAAAACATTTCAAAAACATTTTTATTGAAAAATAACTCGCATATTTTAGATATATAGAATATGAAAATCGATTGGAAAAATTTTGCTCAATAATATTTTGAAGTTTGTTATTCTACATAATTTTTTTTTTATATTTTTGATTATATATAGGCCTAATAGAAGAATCGTTATAGTAATTTTACATTAAAGTCGATACAATACATCACAATGTGTTCGTTCGGTAACAAGTTTAAGATGCATGCATCAAACTGAATCAAAATGGAAAATCGAAAATAGACCTGCCATATAATTTACCTAACTAGGAAATCATTTATGAGAATTAGGCCGTGTAAATTGGGATTTTTTTTTTTTCCTCGATACCGAATACAAACAAAAAGATTTCATTCCAGGTAAAATTCTCAATTACATACTAGGAAAAAAAAACCGCAATATATGAAAACAATTAAAGCTGGACATCAACGGAACGAGTAGAAAAAACAAAAAACACAATATCACATTATGTGAAATTAGAATATTCAGAAAGAAAATGCACTTATGTTACGATAAACTACCCGCTTATAAATTATTGTAAGAAAAGAGAAATAAATTTTTAAATAACTTTACATATAAGTCTATATAAGAATACAATCTATTTAGAATATAACATGCCTAAACAAATACACGATTTTATAAATACGAATTCGTTATTATTCTTGAAAACTGTTGTAACTTTTATCAAGAAATAAATATCAAATTAAAGGTTAAAGACTGGTTATGTAATATAAATTAGCAACTTAGACATATATGAATGATGAGTATAGGTAAATCAATTTAATGATGGATGAAAGATCTGTAAAGTAACGAAATTAAGTAGCCTAGGCCTATACTTTAGGTTTCTAAGTTTAATTTAGTTATTCTGTTTGTAGCTAAATAAGTTGACTGGTAATAGATCCAGATATTAGATACTATTATTTACCTTAAATAATTTATCAGAGTATAGAATATAATATGAAACTAATGCAAACTTATGAAAAACGCGATATTTTTTTGAGGAAGAAAAATGAAATTTTATTATGGAATATTTTTCTTTAGGTTTTAGAAATGTTAACTAACGTCAATATAATTGTTTATATCAAAAGCAATAGTCAAGTTTATTCATATCGAAACCTAAGTTTATATCACATATACACATACTTAAATTTTTGTTTCTGATACTAAAAACTCATACAGATTTTTGAGAAAGTGGATTAAGATATAATATTTCTATCCAATACCTCAAACTATTTTTAATAAGTGACAGGATCCATAATTTATTAAAAAATAAAAAAGACATTTTGAAACACTTACTGAAATCTATAAAGTAACTTCAATAAAATTAATAACTACGATAATATAAATTTATACAATTTAAATATAATATTTAAAAAGATCATCTCTACGAAATATCGAAAACAAAAACTACTCTTTAGATGAAAAAAGAACAGACTAGTTATAATATAATTAAAATGCATTAATGCTTAAATTATAACATATTTAACTTATATGAAATGCTTTTTTTTAAAGAAACAAGGCTTTAATAACACAGTTATCACAGAAGTTCTAGAAACTAACAATTCTGTTCACTTTCATAAATGATAAATTATGGCTATATTTCAGAGGCAATATTTTAAATTATTTGTTGTTATTCTTATGATACATACATTTAAGAATAATTTATATACAAGAAATATATTTTCTGTCATATTTTTATTGAATTCATCATAAATAAATAATATGCATATGATCAATAATTTAAAAATCGAGAAATGATTGATTATATTCTAGAACTACAAGAAAAGTATCAACTGTAAGATTTTTCGACGTTTCTCTCTCTCTCTCCTCTCTCTTTACTACTATAAGAATTTCTCTAGTACTCTGTAATAATTTAATATAACCTATAACAAATCATATTCTAGTTAATTTACTGACTTAGAAATTTTAATTTGAAGACTCATCATCTATATAATAAATAACATAAATGTATTTTAGGATGAACGGCATTTTATACACAAGTTTTGTTCAAAGGCCTTTTTTTATAATATATAGGGGCCTATATATTAAGCTTTTGTCAAAAAAAGAAAAAAAAAATGATATTAAAGCAAAAATAATGAAACTAACTAATGAGAATAAGCTATTTACTAGATTGGTCTATGGATTTTTTTTACATGAATGGATTTATTATAATAGATCTTGTTTTTAACTAAATCAATTATTTTTATTCTACAGACAGATATATTTTTATAAGCCATACATTTTGCGCAATTTTGATAAGTTTACGGGATATATCGAACGAAGAACATTACTTTTAGCTATCTAATAATCCAAATATAATACAAGTAGTAAAAATATGTTTAATAAAATGTTTCTTTCTTAAATAAGATAACATACAGAAAATTTATAAACAAAACAAGTTAATAAACGAGAAAAATAAATTATAAATTGAATTTATTGAGTGTGACAAAGAATATGATATATATTAAAATTTACTTATATTAAAATACGATTTAGAAAAACGTTCGAAGAGATTGTAAAATTTTAAAATGGCGGCTGGTAAGACAGATATGCACCAATAGGAAAGGACTATTATCGGTCATGTGTTATGGCACGTGCAGCGCCACGCTGCTTCATGGTCGGTGGCAAGATGCCAGCCACTTTAACCAGAATTAAACGGGAAGCACGTGACCTATGATGTCATATCAGCAGACGGCGCTGCCATCGTCACCACTAGAAGTGTACGAGTATAGTGTCCACAAGTCTGTCTCATTTCCTTTCGATGGAGCTGCAATCGGACGTCTGACTTATGTTTCATTAATTTCCGGCAGGCTGTTAGATTTTCAGATTTGAACTTCAAAAATTCGAAGTATCGAAATGGAAAACTAAGATCTAACTCTTTTTTTCTTCGAAATATGAAATGAAAGACGTGCCTTTATTTAATTTAAATAAAGCAAAGAAATAGTACTTCAAAATCAACTCTTTACGCGAGTTTTAGGCCGGACTATATCCCCATCTTTCGATTTTTTAGAACTTTCTAAACCTAAAAATAACTAAGCAAAACGATTATGGCCTAATTCAAAAATGTAATATTATTCTGTTTAAATCGATCAGACTTTTGATAAATATATATATAAATATTAACTAATATTTATAAATTCTTAAATATAACAAATATAAATTTAGAAATGTATGACGAAATCACGGAAATTATTAGACACGAGGTAATCTACTAATTCAATGGAAAACAAGTGCGGAAAAAGTCCAATGATAGTCTTTCAAATATATGAGACATTTCAGGAAATTCTTTATCTTTTATGGTACGATAATTCAAAAAATTCGTTGAAAAGATCTAATCGGAGAAAAAGGATTTGAATCATTTGAATTTATGATTGAAAATCGTTGAACGATTGACTGCGGCACGATTTTTACTTGCAATTCTGGAATTTCTGTTATCATCGATATATTTTTTTAATGGAAGAGAACTGAATACAACAAAAAATTGGACAGATGCAAGTATGATAAAGAGATTGCTTCTGATATTTATTTAAATAAAAAGTGAAATTAAAGACCAGTGAAAAATGAAAAGTACTTATTAGCCTACGTGTTGCAAATTTCTGTTGCATCTCGTCTTGGAGTTTAACGGATTTTCATCAAACCCTAAAAACGAGAATACTTTCCGATGTCTATTTGAACAAAACAAAAAGTTTATTTGATTCGCGTATAACGTACGTATTATACGCGAATCAAATAAATTAATCGCGTATTCTCTTTCTCTTTTTTTTGATACTTCCCCCCTGACAAAGTAATTACAAACGTAATGGACAAGATATCCACTAATATATATATCAGTGAATAAAATTAACATTTTTACAAACAAAAATTTATGCAACATGTATTTCTAATTCTTAATTATGTCCTAATCGTTAAAATTAAGCTACATTCATGTAGGTATAAGTATTCTCTAACGCTATTATTTTCTGAAAAGGTGACAATAATGATGTCTAGACGAATATCAGAACCGGCCTTTGAAATTGCATCCAGCTGTTGCAATGTACTCGTAGGCCTAATATAGTTATTACGTGTAGCCTATATTGCATAAAGAATCCTATAGAGAATAATAAGTACAGTATCAAACTTATAATCTAAACATATTATCGTCTATATATATATACATAAATCATATAAAATAATTTATTTAGTAAAACTAACTACTTTCAAATAATCTAAACCTGTGGACTTTGTAGTGATAGAGGCTAATTAAACCCTAAAATCAACTTCATACGTTTAATTTTCTGTCATATTAGAAAACTGATAAAACAGATAAAATCAATCTTTTTAAATTCAGTAAAAGACAGATAAAATTGGAGATATGAATAAATGGATAAACGTTTTATTTGTACAATAGATATTTTATCAGAACTGTTACATAAAGTAGAAGGTAAATTTCGGTTTTGCTTTGCTATAAAAATCATTAATAAAGGATTATTTTACAGAGAATTTATCAGTATGAAATCTCTTCAAAAATTATGGAATGCCTACTAAATTCTTTATACCACCTAAGTTATGTATACATATATATACAAGTAATAGTTTTAACATAAAAAAGGATCATACAAAATATATTTTACAAGAATATATAGAGACTAATTTAAATTATTTTACTAAAATTTTGTATCTTATGTAAACAGTATTAAAATTCAGATTTGTAATCATTTTCGCCATTTTCTTTTCGGATTTTTTTAAAAAATAATCTAAAGTAAGTAATATTTTCCCTTCCTTTTAAGCATACTATATATTCTTTTTGAGAACAAACGAATATCTTAAAGATAAATCTTCAATTTTTAAATGTGAAAAATTATTAAAGAAGTCTTAATCATTCTATTCAGATTATTTTTCTGCTAATTTCTATACTTCTAGTTATTGGAAACTGTCGTTTATGTAAGGTCTAGAAAGTGAAGTGAAGTGGTTGCAAAAGGTGATATTTAGAAGAAAAGAAATTCTATTTAGAAGAGATTTTTAAATCGGTAATTTTTTAAAAAATAATTAGCATTACAAAATTTTCTGGATAATTCGAGACTAACTCGAGAAGTGACTACTTTTTTCGTTTTTTATTGCATATTTTTAACGTTACATCTTAATACTGTATAAGCATTAAAATCCAATTCTAAATTAAGTAAAAAAAAAAAAAAAATATATATCTTAAAATGATTTTTACTATCTGAAACAGTAACATTTCTTTAAAAAAAAATTATTCGTTTGGTCTATATTATTCGTCTGTGATATTTAATGATTTTAGTTTCAAAATTGTTTTATTAGGCATAAAAATATTTAAAGAAATTCAATCGAAATAAACTTAATATATACAATTTCAGTAAAGACCTGAATCGAAAATAGAAACATAATCATCCGAATTCTCGTTTAATTTCTTAGATTTCTTATGTTCGATTGATTAATATCACTTAGAGGAAAAAACTGATTATTTCTGATAACATTCAGAAAACTATGGACTTAAGATAAATCCCACAATGCCTCTTTGCTGACGTATGATCTATATCGACACATTCGAATTTATAGCTCTTATGTAGCTTTATCTCCCTATAAACTTACGATAATGTAAAAAAAAAAAGGACGATATAGTAGTATTTTATTCAGAACATAAAATTTCCACTACTAAACTTTTAAACAACGAAATACAAAAAAAACTAGTTTAACCGACTTCAATCGTGGCACAACTTAAGCCTAACAGTTATTTTTTATGGATAGAAAATTTTCAATTTGTAGAGATAAGAATCCTAAGAAATTCGAAGTAAGACCTGATATCTTACCTGAAATTGAGACAAAACAATTCAGAAGGAAAGGTTTAATGTATTTTCTCACCTGTTCGGTACGGATTGAACATAGTGAAAATTGGCGCGCGTTGCAAGCCCAATCGGGCCTGTAAGGCAGGGGTTGTTAGCAGAAAGGTCAAATTATGTCAGTAACGGTTCTCTCCGTCTGCCTCCAATTCCTTGGAATTCAAAAGTTGATTTTTCACCAACAGCAGGAATTACGTAGTGACGTGCATTCAACAAATATCCATCTACTAAGAGTACTCGAACGGAAGCATTCTTTCACCCCTTTGACGGTTGACGTAAAAATCAAAGTTGCACAATCCTGATCCAAGTACGGGTTGACGTCTCGATTGCTACTACTTAATCCCATCTCCTTCGACACAGACGCAAAACCAAGCACTGCATGGTGAGAAAACACGTATATCCTAAGCCTAACATCTAGAACAGAACAACGGGACGAGCATGGCGTCGGCTGACCGTCAGCCAATAACAACCAGGTCACATGCGGTGATTTTTTTATACACAGTTTTGAATCGTCCAATGGGATGCGAGAACGGCGGTCGGAACGCATCGATGATTGACAGGGAAAGGACCCGTCGAGACACAGGGTCCACCGGATCACAAAAGGAAATGCCAGCACAAAATGACTCGTCTCTCACCTGCCTCACCATCCTATGTATGGGTGTCTGGAAGGTGGCCGATTATTTACAATCGTCACAAGGTAGTTGACTGCGCCCTCTAGTTCCGTCCGATTTCGTCTCAGTGCGAAATGACGGACGATGTCCACGTGAGTTAAACCCGTCCCGCTCCGTCTGTAAGGAACGACTGGCGTCTAATCCCACACAGCATTTTCGTAACGATGGAGGCAGCTATCTAACGCGCATGCGTAGTGGGATACGGGTTGCTGCCCCGCACCTCACATATCGTCTCGCTAGCAACGTGATCCGACGGGAGTTTGGAGGACGAGAGAAAGTATTAAGGCTACAAACGAAAGGATATTTTACACACACAAGCTATCTTATCGCGGTAAATAATCCTGCAGTCGAGAAAAAAAGCCGCTCTAGTGCTGAAAGCGCTAATAGTCACCACGGTTGGTCTGCCGATTAAAAAGAGGCCATTAGCACTTGGATCCAACACGTACAAGAATATACACTCCAAAAAAATTTTTACTCACTTTCAACATCTTGCACGATCAGTTTTTTAAACCTGGGCTAGGATTATTACGGCCATATATATCATTTGACCTTATCTCGTCGTCCGTCACGAGGTTATAGAATTCGAGATGCATTTAAGGACATAAAATTCTCGGAAATATAATCAAAATCACGACATTCACATCCTCGACCGCAAATTTTCTCCCGCCATTCGCTTTATAACGCGCGCCTACCTCCGAGATGTGGGCATAACCTGAAATGTCGACAGCCCATTGGTCGATTTAACCGTTACTGCACAAGAGCACCAACGAGTTCTTCGAAACTTAATTGGATTTTAAAAATAAATAAATTTTAAATTTATCATAAAGATGCCAAAATTTCGAAGATTAAAAATAAGAACGAAAAAATATCGAAAAAATATATATATATATTTTTCCCCTTCTCCCGTTTACACACTTCATTAAACGAATAATTAAAATATTTCGAATCTAAGAAAGCATAACGGATCTGGAAGATGTTCGTACTACTTCTAACCCAAATGCAGATTTTTGGATAAAAATAAAAGTGGAGTGTTTGCAGAAACGTTCGTAGTCGAGCAATTTCAAAAATGCCGAGTTACACATCTGGCTAATAATCTCTGGAAAGAGTTTCGAAACAGTCAAGTTGTCAAAAGGATAATGAGTTTTATGAAACTTTATTTTATCGTTATAAAGCAGCTGTAAAAAAAAAAAAAAAAAAAATGGAGATTATGAATAATTAAACTACCGTTCGCATTTACATTTCTCATTCATAAAAAAAAAAAAACTAACTAACTATTGTTTTTCAATTATAGAATATCGATTTCGTACACGAACGTAATTCGAATCTCCGATTTATATATAAAGCAGTTTTGCTTTATAAATCTTTTCATTGCCATCACGACTAGAATCAGATTATCTCTAAATATTCTCTAGCACGGTAGATCTCGATTTATATAACCACCGAACAGTAAATAAAAATGGCTAACAATGAAACAAATGGATCTAAATTAATTCCGAAGTCGTAGACAATGCTTACTCTACCGTATCAGAATTAATAAAACCAAATTTATAGGAATTTGAATCGGTTCCCAAACGAAACGATTTTAGAATGTTAAAAGTTTAAAATTGCATTTTTAATGCATCATCATTGTTTCAACCGGTACGTTAAAAGGCTAAAGCGAACGTTTTAATTTCGTGTCTAGCGATGGGATATTTCGGTTTAAATGAATTTAACGCACGCATTTACCGACTAAACGACGATACAAAGTATATACAAAGCCCACTTAAACCCAAACGTCTACTAGAGAAAAAATTAATCACCTGCATAAAACAATCTTCCATCTTAAATATTTCAGTGGCGCCATCTGGTACACGATATTAGTACGAAGCATAATACCATTTATTAAAAATATAACCGAAGAAATATTATTTATTTCTATCGGAAATGCTTACTTATAAAATCTGTATGTAAACTAAACTTAAAACAGCTGTTTTCTAAGGTTGCCTATCTGGGTTTTAATTTATGGAGTAACAATCAAATAGTCTCG
>WUQG02150003.1:0-23722 GCA_011317285.2 Androctonus mauritanicus | reverse complement strand
TGCGACACGGCCTGACAAAATGAGCGAATGACCTTGTTAGAGCCTGGATTTTGAAGGGAGTTGGAAGAACCGATTGCAAATCTGTGGATGATGACATGATGACGGCACAGGCAGATATGGTTCTGTTTGCACTGTTTGTGTTTATATATAGTTTGCATTAAACCCACACAAAACCCACAGCAACTGTGTTACTCTCTACTGAGGGTTAGTGGCATCTTGACGTTCAAAGCTGATGAACGGAATAAGATCATACCATAGTCTAGCTGAATATAGGGATCTTTGTTCTTGTTAGCAGAATGGGACGTTTTCCCATCGTCAAAAGCTTAGTACATGCCGTCCCCCTATGACCTTTTCTATTTCACTTCTCTCTGCCCAGGTAGAAGATCAGGAATATTGCGAATGGCAAATACTTTAAATGAATATCCATGCCCCGTATATTCTTTAGCCGCTGTATGATCACCGAGATTGGCGCAGGCAAATCGGTCTGATTCTTCTAAGCATGCTACCTCTTCCTCTTTATGGCTGACAGGATATGAAATTCAAGCGAAGATAATCACCTAATCTATATAGCTTGCAGGTAAGCAGTCGAGCAATCAAGCGATCTACAGGATAGTCGATAAGGGGCCCAAATGGCATATGGACGCGCCAGCAAGTTTGTCAACCACCCAGTCCAGGCAACGCTGTACTAGCATGATCGTCATCGCCTCCCCGGTCATGGATGCTAAAACCTAGTCTTTCCGAAGAGGACGTGCCAGGTGAGCCGCAAGTAGTAGAGATGTGCCTTAGCCGAGCCGTATGGCGGATAATCTTTCGGAGAATGGAATATACCTCCTCAGGCTGACGACGCCAATTTAAGATAAGGTCAGAGACCTATATTGCTTGGCCCGGATTAGCCTCTAACTCGTAGCACCTGACAAGAGCAGGTAAGTTACCTGCCCTGGTCATTAATCTTTAGGGAATAAAACCAAATGAGCCCGTTGACAAGCCGTAAATCATCACCGACTCGCCTTGTACCCCCGCTCGCTTGCGCACGTTATGCATAATACCCATATATTCAAGACAGTGCGGTACGATTGACGACGCAGAGGACTTTTTCGTCTCGTATATAACCAAGCCCAGGCCTAGGAGGTGTACTTCCTCGCCACTCCCGTACCTATAGCATATGGAGCAATCGCATAAGCCCTGCAGGAGGCGTTCCTGATGCTGGTGCTTGACGAAATATCTTAAGCATTTCCAGTCCGTAGAGTCAGCGGCACGATATCGGGGTGTGCCAGGGGATTTGAGTCTGTATATCCCATCATCCACAATTCGGCGGAGATGCAGCTGACCAGAATATTGTTTAGTCTAGTGCGCATAAGGGCTGACGTAGTAGGGGGTCCCCTAGGTTGGTAGACTAGGTCGGAGTCTCTGAGGGTTAGCGCTAGATATACTATTGTTAGGATCTAAGTATGCGAACTGGCTATTAGGCTTACCAAGATGGCTCTGGATTTTATGGTTCTCGCCTTCTACAAATCCAAGATGGCAGGCTGAGGATTAGTGTCGAGGTGGAGAGAATGGAATATAAAATAGACATCATCCATCACAAATATGCATATGCAAATAATATCATGACAGCATTATTGCACCAAAACATTGCCAGAGCAATGCTTGCATTTTATTTTGTAATGAAAAAAACACACTGAATTATTTTCTTTTTCTTCTTATTTTACTTTCTAATAACAAATATGATTTCAATATGTTGTAATAAAAATGATATCATTATGACATCATATGTTATTTAAATCAATATTAAAATAGGACAGAACAAGATAATAAATAAATTTCTTAATAGTGTAACAAGTCAGATAGTTCTACCCTTATGAGTTAATTCAGTCCTAGAGTGTGTTTATACAGTAAGAACTTGTAAACAAAGACATTCCCAGCAATCAATCTGATCATAATAAAGTTAAGCACAGGCCAACAAAAATCAATTATTTATAATTATACAATGATTCATTTATCTAAATAACTGAAAATATTGCCTTTAAAATCAAACATAATAAAAGAAATTATTTCATATAAATATTAAAGAATTTTATTTTTCATTATTATTGATAGATATATTTATTATTATATTAGGCAAATCTAGAAATGGAAATTATGTAATATGCAAGTAAAAACAGAGGGGTATGTTACTTCTGCTTCTTGTCCATTATTTCAAGTTTTTGATTTTGTAGTAGACAATGAAATTTTTCTATAAACTGTCATATTGTATAATTACATACATAGTTTAAAATATCTTTTAATGTTTAACAATACACATTAAACATTTAGCATCAAACCATCAATTTATTAAAATTAATATTCAGATTAGATTTTTGATATTTTATATATTTGAAAAAACTCGAAAAGCCAGAGAACTCATTAAGTAGAAATTCAAACTGAGAACTATCTGTATAATAACAAATTCAATAAATAAACCAGAGTTCTTGATGTCATGTTGACAGAAATTGTATTATCTGCTAAAAATTTCTAGGAAATGCCAGGTATCTTGGCTACTTACATATAATCAGAAAACTAGATCTTAGTAATAGTAAAATAAAATGATTCCAAGCAAACTAATTTTTTTCTCCTATTAAAGATCTTATATAATTAGTAATATGGTAAATATATCAAGAAAAGTGGCAAGTCAAAATTGCATGTTATTACAATAATGCAAAATAAAAGAATTAACTACTTTGAGTTTATCAGTTTTCTGAAATAGTAAATAGTAAGATGTTGGTAATTCAAACTTGGAAATATGAAGTGTTAAATATCATTATATATACACAGTATATATATATATGTGTGTGTGTGTGTGTATGTGTGTGTGTGTATGTGTGTGTGTGTGTGTGTGTGTGTGTTTATGTTCCTGTAAAAATACACTTTTTTTAATTTCTGTCACTTTTCTTGAGAAGGTATGATATATAATCATATTGACAATGTAACTCCAAATAAGTTTCACTTAAAATTGGCATTAATCAACTGTAATTTGCTGGATCAAACTATAGCATAAATATGACAAAGTTCAAACAAAAATAAACTTATAAAATAAATAGACTTAACATTTCAGGTTGTTCTATATCATATATACATATATACCACATTTACTTTACTGATAGAATCATGGCAAATACAATATATTACTTATCTCAATTAGAATAGATATAATTAAGAATCTGATAGAAACATTAAATCAATATTGTTATTATAGACAATATTTCAATATTTTGAACTTTATTAAAAAACAATAATGATGAAATACAAAAGTTATTAATACAAGCAGAAATTAAATCTAAAACTCATTGCATTATAAAATTACCATATTTTTCAAGAATTTATTGATTTTAAATAAATCACAAATTTTAATAGTACAGTATCTTAATATAGACTAAAAATATCTTAGTTTTATTTTAGTTATGTTCAATAAGTACATTCACAATTAGTTGAATATTATTTTCAGAAAGATAATTATAATTTTAAGTTAACAGTTAACTTATAAAGTAAAATTTAACTACTGTATAGTAGTACTACAAATTTTTTAATTTGTAATTATTTTGTGATATTATATGAATAATTGATGTCATACTACATTAAGTTCAAGAGATAAATTTTTGTTAGCAAACAATTTGATTTAAATAAATTAAAATTAACTATTTTGATATTAATTTTAATATAAATAAAAATCAATATTTATCTGAAATTATATAAATCAACTATATATATTAATTTTTTGCATTAATTACACATCTATTGTATTTTCATGCTTTAGCAGTTGAATTATAGTTAAAGGTATTTAGTTTAAAGATATTTTGATTTAAAAAGGTAAAAATAATTATAGTCATGCTAACAAATTATCTGAAAATTAATTAAACTTTAAAAATTTTATGATTAATTTTGAAAAACATAATATATAAATATTTTGGAGCTTATTGTTTGATCTTACTGAGAAATTATTAAAATTACACTATGTGTTTACAATAGATCTTTGCCCTAGACAAATAATGAAAATTATATTACAAATATACCTCCAAATGTTTCTTACTTATTGCAGTTTTGTTGTTTAATTGTATTTTATTGTTCTTCTCTTAATTTAATAAATATGAGTCAGTCATCAAAAAATGAATTATATATCTATATACAAAATGAAAATACAGTAAATTATATTGAGTCAATAATTAATATTGTATTTATATATAAATTTGACTGGTTTTAGTTAAAACAAATAACGCAATCATTAAATGATTTAAATATTCAATTATAAATCAATTATTTTCATTTTTTGAAGCATGTTTATAAAATCCATTGTTAATAAAATTATCTTTAAAACTATCTAATTAAAATTTATCAGATTAAGAATTTATTTATTAAAATAAAAACTAATATCATTTTGAACTTTATATGATATTTTATCCTGATCAATAATATACTATTTGGGACAGTATACAGCAACAGGACATCTCCATAACAACCATATAGGTGTGGTTCAAAAACCAATAGTTTTGACATTTCATATGCAAATCAAAATTAATGTTTTTGATATGTTAAATTCAAATGTCACAAAAGGATCAAAAGGTACCAAAAAAAAAACATTAATTTTTAAACTAATTTTTCAATTAAAACATTTTTAAATGTTTGTAATAATGTGCGAATTTATATAATATTGAAAACTGATTATATTTAATAATTTTATAATGTCGAGTTCGACTCAGGAAACAAACAAGTTGCTAAACACTTCAAAAAAAAACAAAAACAAAACTATAAAGTGCAAGTGCAATGCCGAAAAGGTCACTCAAATCATCAAGCCACAATCTTTTTTCTTAACGACCTAACTGTAGTTCAAGTTCAATCATACTTTAAATAAATGGCACACTATTCCAAATTAAATTCGCATTTTTGTATCCTTTATACTTTGATAGACATTATCATTATAATTAATAATTAAATTTAATTAAATGATTGCTTTTATGAGTTTCTAGTTACATCGTAATTATTGCGTAATGCAATTAGTAAAATTTGCTAAGTTCCGCTTGACAAATAGGAAAATGCTACTTACTCTTGATGCTTATATGAAAGAAATGCACTCAGCTGATGGCTCTTTTTTGGCGGAATATCGAAGTAAAACCACGTGCAGTTCACGTGAACACTATTCTCCAATTGGCTAACGGTTGCACTTGCGCTGTTTTAACACTGCGGAGTAAACGAACATTTTAATGGAAGTAATTTTTTTAATAAACGTTTTTTAAATACTAATAAAACTGATATTTTAATGCACTCTCTTAATCTCGATTAAATTTTAAATTTCTATCCTAAATTTTATTGCCGAGAATTAAAGAGTTTAAATCTATATTAATTTTTAATGTCTAACTCCGTTTTGATATTTTAAATTTAAAATCTTTATAATTTATACTTCAAAAAGAAAGATATTTAAATTTAAATTAGAAAGCTGATATCTATAGTTGATCTGATATTTTTATATGCTCAGTATAAATGGAATTATAATGTTTAAAGATGAAAAATCGAGTGTTGAATCTATAAATATTTGTGCGCATTATAAGCGAATCTGGAAATCTTAGCGGAATCGGAATTGAAAATATTATTTTAATCTTTATAATATTTTGGATTAATATGTATTTTTTAATTTAAACCAGTACATATTTCAGTGGATAAGAAATATGATCATTACTTACAGAATTTAATCTTTGTGATGTAAAATTGCAAATTTGAATCGATAATTTATAATATATTCATTTTATATTGAATAACATTTAATAAAAATGTCGGTTTTATTTCGATTTATCCAAATTAACTGAGTATAGTACTTAAAATAAATTCAAATTTCAAGCTGTGACACATCTTAACTTGTTATGAGAGTTTATATTTACTTAAATCTTTCAACAAATAGTCTATAATTAATTTTATGTAATTTATAATTTTAAGAATATGAGGAATATAAGGTTTTTAATTAAATATTTTTATAACTATTTGCGGAAACTTTTGAATATGTGTAAAAATTTCTTTTCCATGTCATTGTTCAATATTTTAGAAGAATAATTACAATATTAATATAGTAATTTATTTTCTTCGTCCTAAATAAGATTTTAAAATCAGTATATTTTTATAGATATAGAATTCATAAAAATCCCTATTTAAAGTACGATATTTCCAAATATTCTTACTTCTGTTTTTTTTTTTTTTTTAGTTTATAGATAGTTAATCTATGGTCATTTTTATAATATATCTACCAAAATAAATGAATTAAAATATATTTTTGCTATTATTTTTTCTAATCGACGATTGGTTTATTAAAATATAAATAATAGGCTTTATTTAAATTTAATTTTTAGTATAAAATTGAATTCCTTTAGAGTTCATTGCTCTATAGATTTTATTATCAAACTATAATCTTTTGTTTATCTCGTTATACTGTATTGCTCATGACCTCGCATTATAACCTCAGAATTTTTATATGAAAAAATATTAAACTAATATCTTCAAAGATAAATATTTATGTTCTTATATAAAGAAAATATATAATTTTAAATAACTGTTTTTCGCTAAAGGATTATTAAGATATACAGTACAAATATAAATAAATTTGAACTGTTAGTTAACTAATTCAGGAGGCTTTAATTTTTTCTTTCGATTTTCATACTATTTAACTTAAATTCTCTGAATTAGAAAGATATTATTGAATATAAGATTAAGAAACTTAAAAGACTCCTTTTCTTCAAGAAAGGACTCATCAAATAACGTTATTTTCAGCCAAATCAAGTTACTTGGATCTAAAAAAACTAGAAAATAGCAGAAAATTATCATTATTAGAACCCATATAAAATTATAATAATATGTATTCATTCATAAATAAGTATACTTTCTGAAAATTTAGAGTAAAAATCACTTTTCTTGATCTAATTTTCAATAGATTCTGTCATCGAACATATCCTCTGATCTATTAAATATTGCTAGTTACAGTATTTAATTTAATTAAGAATATTTTGCTTTGAAAATTTTTATAATTTACTTTGACTATTGATTATTATTTTGATTAAGAGACTATTGGATATATTATTATGATAGATTATAAAAAGAACAAAATATTAATATATTCTAATGAAAATTTATAATAATTTCTAATGAATTAGTTCTTATAGTTTTCCTTCCTGTAAAAGAGAAAATATTTAAAGTTCCTATCTAGAAAAAATTCATCAGATGTCCTTGGCTTTGATTTTATTGTTGGCCTCCTAAGGAAATTTACTGTATAATCAAATGATGGAATCCTTAATTATTATTTTAAAAGTTTTATTTATATAAAAAATAATTTATCTTCTGCAACAATTTATAATTGATTTAAATCGCCTAAAGATTAAAAGTGAACAGTCTATTTAGCTCAATTAGATTTGCATTCTTTAATGTGGCCACAAAACAACCAAGGGCAGATAACTAAGAGTTGTTAGAGAAAAACATCTTTAATATAACTTCAAAAGAAACAAACATTTAATTAAATTAGTCATTATAATATTATTCTTTGTTCCTTTCGCTTCCCGAATTGCAGTGAAGATAAACAGTAATTTATTATGATGTAGATAAATTACATTATTATTAATTCAAACATTCAGAAATTTTATTTATATATTTATTATATCGATCCTTTTCTGTAATTCCCAACGATCTTTTGGCTTCATCTCTAAAAACACTCGCTTCTTCAGATTTTTGGATTTCTTCCAAATGTTACAAGTTCACCATTTGACTACAAAAACTTCAAATCCTGTTACTATTTTTAATAATTTTGACCTAAACTTTTATTGCGACTTCTTAATGTTGAGGTCAGTCAATCCTTTTAATGTTTCTTTGAATTCAGTCAATTGAATTAAGAGATGATGGAACATTGTTAGAATTTGAATCGCATTATTAATTAAAATAAAAATTGATCCAAAGGAATTTTCTTTTTATATATTTCTTTCTTATATTGTTTAATAACTTATTAATAATCTGTGTTTTATAGTCCGATAAAAGGTTAATTAATTTTATTTATAGTTTTATTGTTGTATTATGTCACTGTTAATAACTATTTATTGAATATATGTAAAGGAAAAGAAAGAAGGACGGATTTCCCTTATAGATAAATAAAATATATACTAATATACATACTGTTACTTTTTTAAAAAATAAATACTGCTGATAATTTTCTATTTATTATAACTTACAGAATTTTGGCAATATAATCGGTAGGCATTAATAATAGTACTATATTTTAAAATGTAGATGTTCATAAAAGAAACGTAGAAACATTTTAAACGGTTGAATCGATTTAACCAAAAAAATAATATATACAAAACTAAAATTTTATTTTTCTCTTTTATTTTTGAACTAATTTTTAATTAAAAATTCTTTTGCAACTACTGACAGTAGTGCCAAAGCACATTTAAAAAAGAAATAATAAAGATTATAATAAGAATTATTTTGATATTTAATTGTTATTATTTTAAAGAGTACATTTCAATTGTTTACGCAAGTTAAATAATACCTTCATTTATATAAAAAGGTCTATTAAATAAGTTCTTGAATGATTCATACCTGTCTTATTTTTGACATTGTTCATTCGATGACATATTTTTGTTGTTTAGAGTGAATTCGAACAATTGATTGGATGAACTTCAGTGATAAGACCAATCGTACGCACTTCTAGCAAATTATCTTGCGTCTAATATTCCTACGTTTAGATTTTTTTTTTTTTTTCGATTTCGTTATTTAGTTTATTACAGTTCGGAAATGTAGCCTATTATTTAGTCTATATTTTCAAAAATTATGAATTTAATTATCAGATTCATTAATATTGTTATAAATTTATTTTGAAAAATCTTTTGATATCGAAAAATGATATTAGAAATTTTATTTCAAAAATTTGTCCGTGAGTAACAGCAGAATAATTTACTGACTAAAATATTTATAAATCCATTTGTTATAAAATGAAAGGCATATATCTAGTTCTAAGATACCTATATTCAGTTGTCTGAAGGTTTATTTTTAAGTTAAAGAATATAGTACAGTATAGACTATATAACAAAGTTTTAGTGTAAAGTAATTTTTATTTTCAACTATTTTATGTATTGTTTTTTTTTTTATTTCTACATAAAATCTTTAAAAAAATTTAAAGTAGAAGAGAAGGTGGTCTTCAAATTTGTGACGTTATGGCCAAAGGAGTTTAAGCCTGGTTAGACAAAAAATGACGAAGGGGAAAGAGAGAGTCAAAAAGTGTTCGAAATAGCGTGGCATAGTTTATGAATGATCCCATATAAATACAGTATAGTATACTGTTATGCATCCAAACAACATATTAAATTTTTCTGTAGCTAAATTAATTAAAAAAAAATAAAATTTTATCAATATTTTTGAGCATTTCCAACATCTTGTTGTAAAGGGATTTAGTTAGAAAACATCTAATTAGGTCATATACAATATACTATTTGTTTATGAAAAACATTAACTGCAGTACTTTATAAACCCATTACGTGTAGGGATTTGAAATCTAATTTTACATTTTAAATCTCTACAGTTTGGAAGCTATGATATTATTTTAGTTTAATCATATTGTCAGAAATTTTATTTTTAGTACTTTAAATTTTAATCATTTGCAAAAAGATGTTTTAATCAAATTTGATTGTACATGAAAATTAAAATGTATGTTATGATAATTATTATGATTTATGCATAATTATATAATATGAATAATTTAATTATTATTTTCTGCCTTAGTAGATTATTTAATATAAAACTCTCTATAACTAAATAAATTATAGTATTTATTTTATTGCTTTATCGATTCAGTAGATAATATTCTATAAATTTAAATAATATAATTATTCCATATATTCATGAATTAATTTAAGTTTATAGTATTCTAAAATGTTTTAGTAAAGTATCAATTAATTTAAATTGTTAAATTGATTATTTAAAAAACTCATCTCATAACTTGCTGAAAAAATCAATAGGCATTATTATCCAAGTAACTGTGATCGCTAATAACATAAGATTATCATTAGTGGATACAAAGCTATTAGTAGCCTAATGACATATTTGAAAATTTCTTTAAGTTTGTATATAGGCCTACATTAATAATTAATATATTTAACTTATAATATACATTAATATAATACTACGTTTCTTCATTACATATATATATACATTAATATAAATTATTGAATATCTCGGAAATTTTTCATAAAAGGTCAAGATTCAGTTCATCGAACCTCATTCTTCATTCTGACTGAGCTCATTAAAGGTATGTAACTGTAGATAGTGGACCTGAAATATTCTTTCAGTTTAATAGCTATCATAATGAAAAATAACATAAAATTATTAAAAGATTATTGAATACTGTATATCACGAAAAGTTAATTGTGTCTCGGTTAAGTTTAGGGACTGAAATATGGAATACTTGCCAAAATTAACTTATTTAGAATATCTGAAGAATTCACTGAGATATTATTCTTCACTTTTGTATTATGATAGCAGAAGACTAGATAGCAAACTCTATACAATCAAAATGTTTATTTAAATGATTTAAGCGAAGGTGATCTAATGTTTCGAGAATGACAAATTAAAATGTAAAATGTTTAATTAATTTTTAATCCTCGATTGCTATTTGCACTTAATGCTAAATTCATTATTTAACTTTTTAATCTTTGAGAATAGAATGTCAGCATTCGACATACCTTTTCATTCCCATCTTTCATCTGTTCGTCGATCCCATCACAGATATAATCGGTTCAAGCTGAGATTTTGAAATGGTCCCATCAATACTAAAAAAGTTGCTAAAATTAAGAAAGAATATATACGTTCTCTAATTTATGCGGTGAAATACTATCATTTATAGTTTTAAACCCCTTTTAATCGCAATTTTATGTTGATACTTTTATAAAATACCAGTAATTATTTTATAAAAATAATGATTAAGTATTAGCCATATTATTATATATATTCAACTTCGATATAATCAAATATTGCATACAGTGTTATAAAATTAATAGTTTTTGAATTTGGCAAATTTTGATATAAGGTTTTTTTTTTATTACATCGTAATTTGTTAAGGTTATTGAATTTATGAAAAAAATGGTTTTTTTTCTATTTAATATTTGCTTAACATTTTTCATTTGATATTTATCTTCAGTCAATTTAATAAATGAATTATAAAATTTTATTTAATTTTTAATTGCAGAAATTAATAATTTTTATATATTTTTTTGAATATTTTCATTCCAAACTATTCCGAAAGTTATTTTACAATATTTTATAATTACGTTGTATATGCGTTATTGTATAATATATTGTATATATAATATATAATAAAATTTATAATAAAAATGAATTTTTAATATTGTACTATGCTTTATATTAAGCCTAAATTAAATCTTAAATTTTGAATTAGCTAAACATATTTAGTGATTTAATTCAAGAATAAACATAATATATTATATTTTGCATGATGGATCATTATTACAGGAATAATTTTAAAGTTTTCTTAAAAAATAAAAAAAATAAAATTTTTTTATAATTATAATTTTCTTATTTTTTATCAGATACGTATGTTAATAATCAATATCCAGTAACTATCCAATAGATAATATAACATTTAAAACTATTAATTTTCGATTTTTTTTTTTTTTTTTTAATAGTTCTTGCATAGTCTCTATAGAATCTATACAGATTATTCAACAGAATTTATTATTTTAAATAAAATTCATAATAATAAATTCTGTATTAGCATAATAGGAACTAGTTTAATAATAACATTAAAAAGTTAATTAATTAATGATTAATCAATTAATAGTTTTTCAATTTTATGATTTTTATGATACAGTATAATTTAAATTACATCAAGATTTTATGAGCTTAATATATCCAATTCCATTTATAAATGAATTTAATTAGGGATCTAAATATAAAATTAGAAATACGGAGTTTTTATTTATTCAAGATATTTTTTAAAGATTTAAATACTCAAGATTTGTCTTCGTCCTGTTGCTATAGTAACCTATTAGATTTTCCAATACATGATGTCACTGGAAAGTTGGAGAATTTTTTATCAACAGCTGATTTGATAAAATTATTATTTTTTATTAATTTATTTTAAACATTTTATTATTATTTTTAATTAATAGATGATAAACTAATAAGGTGAAAATTATTTTATAGAAGAATATTATTTTATTTAAGTAAAATGATATTTTACATAATAAATCTTTCAAATGTCATTAAGTTGATAGAGTTAAATTAATATTTTATTATATATATTAAAATCTTTATGATTTTGATTTATCCTTATAAATCTGATTTTTTGAAGTGTTTTAGTCGAATGAAATATTAAATCCCCAGAGTTTGAAAGAAGGAATTTATAGACGGGGATTTTGTTGAGGGAATTAAAAAAAAAACTAACAATTTGATATCTTGGGGTGGAGAACGCATTTCTAACATTACTTTTTTGTCGAAACTATTAAATCTAAAATGGTGATGTTTTAAAGATAATTTTTTTTATTTATGTATGATATAAAAGACCGAATTATTTTCATGGAGAGAATGGACAGCATTCTGTTAATGTAAACTTCCCAATATAGATCTCTCTTCGACATAGTATATAAAAGAAATCCCCTAGGAAGAAGAGGTTGATATTTTTATTCGGTTTTATTTTCATCTTCTTAACTGAAATTAGAAAGCATACTTGTGAAATACTTTTAATATTTCACAAGTATATTGTTTAATTTCAGTTATTTCAGTTTTTGTTTGATATAAAATCATTAAAGTGAAAAAGAAATGAATAAATTTGTACCATAGATACATAATCTCAGTTTATGTTATAATTATGATATTATATTATACACAAATTAATAATATAAATTAATAAATTCATAATAAATTAATCATAAATTAATAATAAACTTAAAAATTAATGAATTCTATGTGATTATGTAATCAGTTTAAATAAAAAGTTCATATTTTCTAACAAATTCTTTCAAAAAAATAACTAATACATTATTATATTTGTAATAATTCATTAATTATTTTTATGTATCATATTTGTATTATATCTCCTTTTTTAAAGTATTTTGCACTTTATAATCAGATCTATTTCAAATTCACAATAATATACTATATATAAAAGAAATTTAATAGAACTTATTGAAAAATAATTCAATTTTCTGTCTTCGAAAAAATATTTTTTCACTTTCTTGTTTAGAAATAATGCATTCAAGTGAAGTACTAACCAAATTATAAATACAGTGATTTGAATTTATCAAATTATAAATATAAATATTTGTTTTATTAATTGTTATAAAATACAGTACTTGTATATGTAATTTTTAAAATATATACTATGTTTTTTCTTTAGTTCATCTCTTATAAAAAATCTAATTATAATTAATCTATCTTCCCCTAAGAGTGTAAAAACGGAAATCTTCTCTTCTAAATTTACAAAAAATAAGAAGAAAATTTTTGAAGGAAAAGTAATTTTAATGAAATATTCATTCTTTAAAATTTTGAATATCATTAATGTTAACAAAAAATTAAAAATATTGATTTATATTGGTATTTATCACTTCGGGAAATATTATCCAAGATAGGTAATTAGAGTAGATTTTATATCTGAGCGATAAATATTGTAAATTAATTGGAATTTCTAGGGAATAAATGTACGAACATCAAAGTGAATGTTTAATGTATTTTCATTTAATATTGGATTTTTTTCGTAACTTTTTCACTAATAATAAATTCCATTTAATATTAGCCTGTCTAAAACTTTACAGAATTCATTTTAAGAATTTAATAATGACACATTCTTTTTTTTGTGAACATCGAACAAAAATTAATATAAAATAACTTATAATACAGTTTGATTTTAGATTTATTACGTGTAAATAATACAAAAAATATCAAATATTAATATAATAAAACAATTTGTAATTTTGTATTATAGTAAATAATATAGTATTTTCTTTTAAACGATTAATAATTAATTGATATAAAATATTTGAAAAGAATAATTTAAATTAAATTAAAAATGTTTAAAGTATTTTATGGTATTTATGTAAACTGTATTTAAGATATTCATTTTCAAGATTTGTTTTTATTTGGACTTTATACAATGATAGATTCCAAAAGTTATTTGATCATTCTAAAGATTTATAGACACTCTATATCGCATTCCTTTTCAAAAATAGCCATTTCTAGATTCTTGTTGCATTAGTTTAATGAGTGCAATGGTGATACTTTTGATTAATAACAAGTTAATATTAATAACTGTTATTACAAATTTATCATTGCATTTATTATAATATTATATTCGTTTATTTTTGAACAGTTTTCTTTTATTTATTTTCTTTTATTTTTTTATATCTTCACATTTGTTTATTTTAGTCATGTCGCTTTCGACGTGGGTGTATGTAACTTAAATATTTATAAATCTTCATAAATTTAAATACTGTATAATTTTTCTTTCTTTTTCTGGAAAAAAAAAATTATTCAATAAATTAGCCTAGTCTAACCAGTAAGAACAGAACGAAATATTGTATAAACTCTGTTTATAGGAGGAACAACTATATGTACTGTACATGATAAAAAATAACTTTATTATACGAAAGACAAATCATATTTTGTATTTTTTTTTTTTTTATGTGATAATTACTTAAATACGATAATGTGAAAGAATAACTTCACAAATATCGATGCTATTAACATATAAATTTAAAAGCGATGCAAGAGTGTAATTTATTCTTTCGATTAGGCTATAATACAACAGTTAAATAATTACGTAGGTTTACATTATTTAATAATACTACATAACAATATTAATGTTTTCGTTTCTAAATTATTAATACATAAAAGAGAAATTTATTAAAATAATAAAATATGCATATTACCTGCATTTAATTAAAACAATGTATACTGTATTGTATTTTCGTTAAAATATTATTTTCATTTTCATTTAAATATTTTTTCTCTATTTTATATTTTAGACTATATTTGAGGAAGCATATTTATTTATTAAAATAAAATTTAATTTATTTTATATATAATAGAAAAAATATAGCCCTATAATTAGAATTTTAATTAATATAGTTTATTAATTTATATTTATATATTTATTTTTTAAATATAATTATATTTTCGATTTTTATAAATATTTAGGAAAAAATTTCAGATTATTTAAGATTAAAATTAGTTAATTTTAATATTTTTGTCAATTTTTATACGACTTTTACAAAATTTCTAAATTAATACTGACTTGTCATTACAGTACATTATACAGTATTTAACTTATGTCATGTATGGTTTAATATACTGTAGATCATATCATTTATAATAAGCGTTTTTTTCTTATTGAACAGAATTCTTTTTTTGCTTACAGAATATATGCATAAATACTGCATTTTAATGGAAAAAAATTACTTGAAATTTTTGATATCGATTTTATTATAATAAAATATAATTTGTCGAATTTCCTTTAAGTAGTTCATTTCATAATCTGTTACCCATTACTATTTATTAGTATAAATATTATTTATTAAAAACGCTTATCCTAGATGTAAATGAAAGATATTATGTAGATTTAATACAAAACTTATGCAATTCTTCTTTAAATAATCAAAAATTGTTTGATAACAGCTATAACATTGACAATACTGTATATTATACTTATTTTTAAACTCTTGAAATAATGAATATGCCAAATCACTATATTCCTCATAATCTGAAATGGATTTTTGTGCACATTAATTTGATACTAAACGTGTGTCGAGAGGTGACTTACTAGAATTTTTATACAAAAACAAATTCAATGTCATTATATCTCAAAAGTATTTTGCAATCATAAATTTTCTTTATAAAAATAATTTAAATGCACATAAAAAAATAATAAATTTATACAAAATTTTCAATAAGTTTGCAAGTACTATATAATGCAAAACTTAATTATTACATTAATAATTATTGGCGACAATACGTAATGCAATATAATAATAAAATTTCTAAGCCACTTGTGACTTAACATTCATTACGAATAAATTTTATTCCATTTATATTAAAATAATATAAACATTTTTGATATAAACTTGATTTTAATCGAAAATTTATAGCTTTAATGTTTTTAGAGATGTTAAGCACAGGCTTACATTAAATATGAGTATGTAAAATTATTTCAGGGATCTGTACTGAATTTTATAAACTTTCGTGCGTCATAATTGTAATCAATATTTTTCCTGGAAATGAGTTCACACGCATTAACGAATAAAATTATTTAGCTTATATAAATAGGGCTTATTATTATTTTAAATTGAATTTTAATTTTTCTAGAACAGCATTTCATTTCGCAAACTCGCGGCTCGATATATTCTTTTTTTGGAACCCTTTTCTCATTTTTATTATACTTGCAAGAATACATAGAAGATATTAAAAAAACTACAATAATTTTTTATGAAATATTTGAAAATCCCTTCAAAGTTTAAAGCATCTTAATAAATTCTACTGAAATTCAATAAAATATAGTAGATTTGCAAATTTGAAGTGGAAGTTCTCTATTTAAAACTTCTATAATTTACAAACTATTTTATAATTTTGAACATGAATTGAGATATAGTATATCATTAGGAAAATTAAAATGTAATATAGTAGTTAAAATAATCAACTTTTCAAACTATTTACTATTAAAAACTATTTTAAAAAATCTATTTTTTTCTGTAAGATATTAATTTTAAATGCGATCCGTAATTGATCAAAGATGTCTAAAGTGGCCCTTTGAATAAAATAAGTTTAAAAACTACTGTTCTAGATAGTATGATTTTATTATTTAACTAAACATTTATTATTTTTTTATTTTCACTTTATATAATTTTTCCTTCAATTTCTACTGTAGAATATATTTCGAGGGAAAAAATATTTATATAAGTTATTAAAATAAAATTTTAAATTAGTTAATTTTATATAAGATATAAAATCAACGGTCTAAATTAAATATTAATTTATTTTAATAATTTTACCAATTTTTTTAAATAAATGATATAAAAAAAATCTCTGTTTTTTCTTGATTTGATTATTTTTTTAATTGTTAATTTAGTACTCGAGTAGTATTAACTTAGTCATGTATGGTTTAATAAATTAAGTGACAGTTCCATTCATCCGTGCAAGACACGCCTCAGTAATATTGATGATAATTCCCAGAATGTTATAAAATATTTGCGAGCGACTAAACTGTCTACTATACAATATTGTAAAATGTAGGCTGAATGCACCGTATTAAAAAAATTATTAAATCAAATTTTAAAAATATGTAACAGTAGAAAATGAATAAAAACCTTCTAAACTCATGAACTTATTAATCTCTTAGGAAAATTAAATATATATATATATATATATATATAAGTTGCTTTAGGCGATTTTCACATAATTTCAATGATAATATTTTAGTTTTATTGTTTTCGAATATAATATAAATTATCATTTTTACTTAATTAATCACAATGTGTTGAAATATTGAAGTGAAAATATTGTGTGATCATTGATTAGATTATTTCGTTGACGATTTAATGAATTAAGATGTTCAGTACATTATGATAAAAATGATCTTAAATCAATAAAGTAACAATCATCGATCTGGTAACAATCTAAATAGTAAACAATGATAAATAGTTACAATCATATCATATGTAGCTTAGTTTGTATTAAATAGCTTTAGAATTAATAATGATGATAATAAATGAAAGACGATGTTAAATTGTGTATGGTATTGTAAATCTCTAGAGCACGCATTTTATAACGAACGAAAATTTATTTCAAAGATAAAATCTGACTTCCTTCATAAATGATGGAAACGAATGTAGCTTTAATATTTGATACAAGCATTGTACAGTGTTAAAATAGCTGTAGTCCGTATTACTACATTCTTATAGAGGATCAAAGGATTTTAAACATTTGTAAAAGTTACGATTGATTTAAAACTTTAATTTCTTTAATAGTAATCCATAATTGTACAAATTAAATCAAATCTTACTTTAAACTGATTTGCTAATTCAAATTCTGTATTTCCATCATTAGAGACTATATTTAAATAATTCTTGTTTATTTGATAAACGTTTTTATATATTAATTTTGTGTATATAATAGATTTGACATAATTTATGTGTCTCTCAAAACTTTTAATAATTCTTTCATTAGCTAGTATCGAAATCAACTAAAAATCTTATTTGTTATATTTTTTTGCATAGACTTAAATATGCCAATATTTTTGTCAGTGATTCACATTCGGAAACCTGAATTGATCCAATTAAAAATGGAATGTCTAAAGCTGGCGCCAGCCCCGAGGTCCAACATAAAATCGTAAACTTCCTTTAAAACATTGAGATCTTAATGTACTTAATGAAGTTAATGAAGTTTTTATTATTTAAATACCTATCTACATTTCCTATTCCCATTTTCTAAAATATTTCTTATTTCAGTGATTAAAACATCTTGACCTGCTCGATGATTTAAAAAAAAACAATTCTGAACAAAAAGAAGTCAAAGATTATTATTCTATAACATTTTTGTTTATTTGTCATGGTGGATCTCATATATTATACATTATTTATTAACTTTTTTGTTTAACAACTTTCTTTAGAATTAGTATATTTTATGTGCGTCCCAAGACAATTTTTTCTTCAAATGTGGCCCAAGGAAGCCAAAAGGTTGGACATCCCTGGTCTAGAGATTAAAATTAACTTTTGTTAAGAATTTAAAGAAGTTACATTAAGAATAAAAAAGATCATTTTCATCCAAATATTATTCCTAATAATTTCACATTATGAAATTATACCATAGAATAAGAAGAAGACACAGCAAAGCGTGCAATAAAATGAAGTATAAAAGATTAAAAAAAAAATCTTTTCCAATATAATTTAGTCTATATAACATGGTATAAAAATGCTCTTTTTGTATAATAATTTGTAATTTATACAAATAAAAATAATTATTAAAAATAACTGAAAAATGGCATTATCAAAAATTAGTTTCACGTTTTTTTTATTTATTCACTGAAATTGATAAAAAAAAAAAAAAAAATTAAAGCGGATAATTTATTTTAAACTTCCGTATTTTCAATTTGTACCTTAATTCAGTCTTTTGCATTTTATTAATGCTTTTTAATAGATTAAAGATTTTAATAAAAATTTCCATATTTTTAAAAATTATTTATTTCATACAATAAAATAAAATCTCAATTACAGTATTATATTAGTAAATTATATTGTAATTGTCGTTTATTTTTATTTTAATTAAATTAAAATAAATAAAATTATGAGATTATATATATTAAATTAAAGAGATTTTGAAATGTAATTTTACAATTATAAAGATAAATGATAAGAATAAATGAACTTTATTCATTACTCATAAGACTAGTTTAGAATAAATACAATAATAAGAATCAAGCAGAACTTTAATTTTACATTTGTAGAGAATAGAGAAAAACAACAGATTGAGTGAGTATTGTCAACAAAGAATTGCCAACTAAAAATATTCTTTCACGATTTACTAAATTAAACAGAAGTTTCTATGTAAGCAATTTGAAGAAGAGCTTCTCACATAAGGATTAGACCTATTTCGATTCTTCGCTGGGGATTCGTTAAGTGTGTTTGTACTATTTTTAGGCTTTTTTCTATGATGGAGATAAAAATTTAACATTGTTATAAATTTAGCATTTCTAATTGTATTTCTATAAATTTTTTTTAATAGATTTTATTTTAAAAAATTGAGATTCATGAATATTTGCATATTTTAACAATTCTGATAATTATGGTATTAAGAATGATTTTAAAAAAAATGTTTATTGAAGAGATATTATTTAATAAAGACGAGGACAATTTATAAAGATATTATTTCATAAATCAGTCTGAAAAGGCTTAATAGTAGAGATGAAATTCATTTTCATATACAGAATAATGTTTGGCATCTTTTAAAACATCTGATCAATAGCAATATAAGTTAATAAAGCATGATAAACCTTTTAAGTTTAAAAATAGGATTAAAAAAAAAACGAAAATCAATAAAATTATTTCGATTGAAAGTTAAATTTAAATTCAAATAATTTCAAGGTCAAAAATCTTTAAACATAGGCTATTCTATGAAACTTTAATTCAATGAACTTTGGTTATTGGAAGTTTTATGAACCGAATATACAGGAAGGATGAGGCGATGAATCAATTAGACAACAGTCAGAGTTGTCCTATCCATTTAGACATAATAGGCACAGTTCTTAGAGCCTATGAATTCTTCAAAACCTACAAAAAATGTTTGAAATCTTACAAAAATGTAATGATTCGTAAATAGAAAAAATAAACTACAAAACAAAATGGAAAGTAAGAATTCCTAAGGTCTATGACAGGCATGTCAAACAAGCGACCGCGAACCACATGAGGCCCCCAGCACTCTTCAGTGTGGTCTACTCCACTGGAACATTTTTTAACAATCATGTATTTT
Organism: Androctonus mauritanicus; assembly: GCA_011317285.2. Lineage (NCBI taxonomy): Eukaryota > Metazoa > Arthropoda > Arachnida > Scorpiones > Buthidae > Androctonus > Androctonus mauritanicus. Next base: position 3,202 of record WUQG02150003.1, on the reverse strand, counting down.
ACATACTTTAATTATAGCAAACTAATTCAACAAAATCATATTATTTTGAATAATTAATCAATTTTATTTTATTTTCTTTATTTATGGAATGTACTTAAACTTTTAAAAAATTTCTTTTCCTATAAAATGGAGTTACTATCGTAAACATTTATGAGTACAACTGATTTGAATATTAAAATGTAACTCTCTCAACATTGCTTAACCCTAAAGTGACCCTCTCAGTACTGTGTTGTCCAGGATGTTGTCCCTTAAGCGGCCCTCTTAGTGTCGCGTTTCCCTTAAGTGGTCCTCCATAAGAATTGAGTTTGATATCCTTGGCCTATGATGATCTTAGACAATCCTGCGGTTAGAATCCGTGAAAGAATTGGAAAATGAATTAAAGAAAGGGGATCAGCATCTAATTAGAAGTATCTACAACGGGGAAAATACAGTATATTTTTTACGCCTCCAAAAATTTTTGCTAAATTAAAAACTGTTTTGAGAGCATCCATAAACTACGTTACGCTATTTCGAATATTTTTTGATTCTTTCTCTTCGTAGTTTTTATCATATCCCCTGACCGTGATTTTACAAATTTAAAAGGCTGCCTCTTCTATTTAATATATATATATATTTATCCTATTTTAGGGTAAAAATATACATAAAATAGAAAATAGGGATTAATTTATATTTGTACTTTATTAAGTGTATTCTTTAATTTTCGAATAAAATTTCAAATTGGATATATAATTTGATGCTTTACAGAAATGCAAGATGAGAATAATATTAAGCATATTATTTTTTAGAAATAGTATAAAATATTTTATGCGAATAAAGTTTTGTTTGATATAATTAAAATTATGTTTTATATTGGCTAAATATTCAGAATATTTCACTTAATACCTTTCCAAATTAAATATACAGTATTAAATATTATGCAAAATTATTTAATTTATATTTGTTGTGTTTTGTTTTGTTATAAAAATATTAGAAGTTTAATAAGTAAAATTATTGACATCAAACCTAAAAATTTTCATTACAGTTTTGTAATGAAAATCGCAATTCAATTATCATATAACTGATATAAAAATCAATTATTTTTTACAAGTTACTGTATATGCCTAATTTTTATACGAGACAGTTAACTGTGATTAAATGTTTGATTGAATTTAAATTTATATATGTAAACATAAACCTAATTTGTTGATTGTGATTAAATTGCAAACAACATGATTAACATTTTCTGACAAACGTATTTCGTAATATGTTATATTAGTCTTTATTTTTGAATAATTAAACATAAATATTTTATATTTTATATGAAAAAACTCTATGAACTAAAAATATTTTTTTTTAATCATAGTGATATAAAACACTAACCATTTTTACAGAATGACATCACAATTTTTATGATTCCCTTCTCATATGTCATTTATCGTCATAAATCTACTACATCCTAATAGAGTGTCATTGTTTATGTATGTTCCCTTTGCGCTCGCCCGGGGCAAGTGTCCCGCCCTTGTTATAGTGTTGAAAAGAATAACGTATTAAATGTTATTATATAAACAAATAAATAACGAATCAAACAAAAGTAAACATTTTAATATTAAAAAATATTTTGTCCTTCAAACATAATTTAAAAATTATTATTAGCCTCTAACCAACAAACGTTTTTCCTTTCTAGAGTTGCATGCGAATCATGACATGACTCATAGTAAGCTTACAGTTTTATGGTTTTCTGTATCTAGTAACTTGAATAATAATCAGATTTACAGAATTTCTATTCTTTCTGATTCAATTTATAAACCAATACACTAAAAATTATTTGAATTATTTATTATATAAAGAATATAATTCAATAATGCATATTTTTTACACACATAAAAAGCTATAATCCATAAAAATGAAATAAACAATTTTATTCGTTCTGTATACAGTATAAATATAATTATCGCATATAAATTTAAAAATTGAAATTTCTGAAGTACAATTAAAATAATTTTTTCTATTAATATGAAATAATAATAAGTACACTTATAATTACAATATAAAATTAAATCTATGCAATTATGTTACATTATGAATGATTTGTGTTTATTAAAAAAAATTATTTTCGTTATAATAAAGTTTTCTTGAAACAAAATGTAAGCAAACTTGTTCTGTTAAAAGTAATTTCGCAACTAGGTAATAATATATGTGTTTAAAATTCTAAATTAAATAGAAAATTGTTTATATTACATTAAAAAATTATTTATATATTTTTCCAGCTTTCGAAAATTATTATTTCTATTCTAAATTATTTCTAATGCTTTTAATGATGATTTTTAATGTTAAAAAATGAAATAGCTAAGAGAATTGTCGAATATTGTAAAATAATATCTGACATTGAAATACACACTGGAATGAAACTTGATGATATCGAACTTTGTAACATGCAATATAATCTTAATTTTGAAATTATTCAGGAGATAAACATAAAAAAATATTTTTTTTTTAACAGTGAGATTCATTTTTATGTGATAAATTTATTATTGGATTATTTTTAAAATAGAAATTATCTTGGAGAATTATTATACTTTTTTTTTCTTTTCTAAAATTATTGTGATCACGGGAAAAACATGATAGTTTTAATTATATCTAGTTCTACAATAGTTAAGTGATATTTTATCTTAATTAAAATTCCTGATTTGGGATTTCGGAAAACAACTTGTTATATACATTAGTACAGAAGTTAAACAAAATAAAACTTTAGCAATCCTTATCGAAAATGTTTAAAACTTTATTTAGTTCTATGACCTAATATACGATAAATTAATTTCTACTTTTTATGACAACATAAATCTGGAAAACAGATTGCAAGATGATAAAACCTTACAATTATATTATTATTAATATGTCTATTTGGAATGAGTAATTCTTCTATATATAACTTAAATAAATATTTTTATATAATATTAATAAATTTTTCCATATTCTATATGTATAAATGAATATTTATAAAATATAAGTTTATTATACTGTATAATATATACAGTATAATATAACCAGTCTGTTAACCGGCTAATAGAGAGTTTGCGGTGAGCATTTTTCACTTCTCGATACAGATTATAACGTATGTTTTTCCCTTTTATTGGATCGGCGTTCCAATCCATATAAAGTTATCGTAGCTCCGAAACGAAATAAACTACCAATCATACCCCGTCTTTGTAATCATGTGACATAC
>WUQG02149892.1:0-23731 GCA_011317285.2 Androctonus mauritanicus | reverse complement strand
ATAGTATGCGTCTACAATTATTCCGAACTGAAAAACAAGTATTTTTTCATCATCTGGAAGATCTGATTATAATAAAGACCAGTTTTTCTGATAATTCTCAAGAGAAATGTAAAAGAACTGAAGGGAAATATATTAAAATTTATGAAATATTTTTACACTAAAAAATTTGCTCCTATTTTGAATAATTGCATATTCCAGAGAAAAAAAAATTAAATCCTGTTTAATGCATAATATGGCATTAATTTTCCAAACAAGATTATCATCACAACAAGCGAATTAATTATAATTAATTATTATTCTGTTAAATTCTAATAATTATCACATGGATAATTTTCAGGAACGGACAAATCTATACGGAAGTTATAAAACTGGAGCATTTTTAACGAACTTTCAAAATACATTCTCGGAAAAAGAATTTTGTGAAGTGGTTAAAGTATAAAAATTGAATTTTTGTAAACACTACAAGATAGATCGTTCAATGAATCCCTGTCAAACGATTACTATAAAAATGGCTACCATCAAAGGTTTGTCACGTCGACAGTTTGTTTGTTGTCTCACGTTCGCTTAAATCCTGATTCCAATAAAACTAAAGAATATAAATCTACTCCACAGGATATTATGTCCAATCTTGAAATAACATAAAATCAATGTTTAATGTCCAGAACGGAAATTTTTAGTTTCGTAATGGAAAATGATGCGAATTTTGGAGCTTAGTAGTTTAAATTATTGATTTGTAATAGCTGATGTTACCATGACTGTCTCTTGTTTTTAGTTCGTTATCTAGGTTTGTAAGATCTATCATGTCAAATTAGAGTTATGTATGTATACAATCAATCGATTGTTTTTAAGATAAAAATAAATTTACCGTTATTTCCGTGATACTACTCGGTGGCTTGGATAAGAAAAACCCCAATTGCAACGCCTCCGAAGAGATCTCGAAATATTGGGAAAAGAATGTTTGCGCTGTACTTCACATACAGCAGGCTGGCCAAGTGGGTGATGGCGAACAAGGATAACAATGTCAACTCTCCCTGATTCACAAACACTCGCCTTCTTCGAATCCTTGATATCGTCGCAAAGATTCGCCAACTCAACAGCTGCGTCATCACAACTGTCATCTTTTAAACTGCTTAACTCTCTGTTTAGATCAAAGCTTTAAGGTATCAAAACTCTGTCTCTCTCCAGACTTAATCCCAAATGACTTCTGGTTGATAACTTCTTTGAAGCGTTAATCGAAGTCACAAGGCAATCCGAATTAAGACCTCATCGGATGTTTAAAACATGGAATAAGTTATCTCGGTGAAAGCGGCTTCTAAATGTACTTTGTAAGTTAATTATTTGACAAAGGACTTGATTGCATTCGATTATGAAAACAATTTTCGACATAGAAAAGAGATTTTTTTGTGTTAACGAAATATTTGCAATTACAATTTTTAACAAATTAGGAAAAATATATATATATAAAAGTCTCGAATCTATATAAATTAAAAAATATATGTAACTTTTTTTGTTTTTGACGATCTATCAATGTTTTACAAAACATGAAAAAAATTATTATAAAAATGTTCGTGCTCATTGTTTGATTGCTTTCAGTTTAATGATAATTATGATAAGTTAGTCACCATTAGAGTGAACAGAAACAATGTCGTTATCACAAAAAGAAAACGAATTCATTAAACTTACACACTTTTCTCTTATGTGTGGTAATTATGTAACTTCTTTATTACAACTCATTTGTAAGAGATAAAAACTATAATTACATGTAGAAAGTTTCTGAAAGACCATGTTGACAAATTGATGTAGACAATTCTTCTCTCACTCTGACAGGCAAACTTTGATATGTGCTTACATAAAAATAATCTCATAAAAAAATTCGGTAGCGAAAAATAACATTTAAATATTGTTTAAACTTTTAATAACCGAACAAACTATTTTTTTTATATTTTTCTATTTACAAAATTTCCGAATTGTTAAAATGATTTTTGTAACGGAGAAAGTTCCGATATAGTAGTATGTAAAAGAAGAAAATCTTTCAGGATTTAAACAGATTTTGTAGAATACTCAATAAAAATTTTGGAATCATTTTAAATCCTCATACGCTAATATTTTAAATAACGACATTACTTTAAAGAATCATCAATCGAATGGAAAAACTCTTATCCCGTGTCACATCCACTAAACCACAATTTAGATCCTCTCAGTTTCTGGCTTCTGAGATGTGATCAGTAGGTAGAGTTTTACACGTACTTTATGCTGAAGCTATGTAGAAGGTTTAGTTCCCGAGGCACGTCATTGGAAGCTTAGGAGAAACCCATACGTATGTATGAAGAACATTCATCACTGCTTTGACGGGCAAGCTTGCAGTAGTCGACAAAGATCCTAGTCTTGTCGCCACTGTGAATCTGATCTGTGATATCAAGTTTTACAAGGGCCTACATTGAAATTGTAGTTGTTACTTACGGATTTCACTCTGTCTTGACAGTTCTCTTATTTATACCAATACTGTTGTAAGATATATCATGGAAAAAATCGTAGAGAAAAAAATAAATTATCCAAACTTTACTAGATTTCTGAATGACAGATATTAATTTTGAAAGTTTTGAGATGATTATGTCACGTAAACATACTTAATATGAATGATTATTAAGTATTGAGAGATATAAATAATATATAACATACTACAATATTTTATGCTATGCATAAATATAAAATATTCTTAAAGATTTGCTTATAAAAGTTTGAAGCAAATATTATGTAACAGAAAATATTTTTGAATTCATGTTATTTTTATAGCGTGTGTTGTAAATAATTTAGTTTCAAGAAATATTTTACTAAGGTAAAAATATTCCTAGAATAATTTAATAGTAGCGGTAATCCGTGTAAAATTTACGTTTTGGCCCATTGTTACGTCACATGTTGTTCTTGCGTCATACGAAATTGTTAAGTTTTTAAAATAGTAGTAGTAATGGAATAAATTTAAATTTAAAATCTTTTGTAGGATATAAAAATTACAGCAAAACTGTCAAGAATATATTTTTCAGTAACGTAAGATCATAACAATTTAAAAGGAATAATTGGGAAGCTATATAAATTTCTTTTTAGCTTTAAAAGGAATTTTAGATTAATAGTAAGTCAAAGTAAATACTCGTGACAAGACTGGAGATTCAAACATGCAAATTCTTCAGCATGCCAAGATCTGTCTAGCAATTTTAGATAGCTGACTGCATATATTAAAGTCTAAAACAGACGTTTGATATTTTTTTTTTAGTTATTCATCAGAATATCGCGGATCAATGTCGTGGAAGGAAAGCTGATTTAACCCATTGATGGGAAAATTAATCGAAGCTTTCCATCATACACGAATAGAAAAGATACCTTGGACTGATTCCAAAAACTAGAATTAAGCGAAAGCAGTTTTGAATTTCAATGAACGTTATCCTAGTAGTCTGGTAGTTAAGGTGATGTATTAGTTTCCGTATAACACGGGGGCTATCTAGTTTCATCCTCATCACTTTGGTATACCAATAGAAGCTAAGGATTTAGTAAGAATTTAGTTGAAAAATATAGTCCTTTTACAGCCACAACTGTTTTCTTTAAAGCGACACGATTGTGTCTCTATTATGCACCCCAAATAGCATCTATTTAATTTACATCATAATGACCTTGTTAACATATTTAGTCGTCGTCTTATACAATCTATTTTTATTTAGATACTTTAAATTAAAAAAAATTATCTCTAACTAAAGTGATAAATGAATAGCGATCCTCTTAGGAAAGCAAACATTTTATTGGAATTTTATAAATATTTTAAAGATTCAAACTAATTTAAATCTTTAAAACAAGGATTAGAAGAGAGAATTTAACACTTTCCGCCATTTAATTCTTGTTAATTAGAATTGTAAACTGTGAACATTTAGAAATAGTAGCCTGACATTAGAAGCTTTAGAGTGAAATAAAGAATGTAATTCGGTTAATTCATTAGAATCTTCTTCGCTAAGTTTAGAAAAATAGAAATTCTTTTAGTATTTTTCCCCAACTCTATAGAATTTTCTTGACGTAAAACTGCGAAGTGAAGTTAAACTTCTCTACAGCATTATCACTAAAAATAATTTTATTTATTCAAAAATTGCAAGTTTGTAATATATGTGTTGGATAATGCGATCTCGTTTGACATATTATGCGATGTCACAAGGCAAGCAACCAAGTGAAATGATTTAGTTATCGTCTGTGGCTTCTCCGCATTGTTGCATATCTATGCAGGAAAGCTACATTTACAGGCGTAAACCAATTTTTCCATTCGGTAATGTCAGATTCAGGTACAAACGTTAACAAAGCATGAAAATTTTGAAATAATTCAACCATTCGTAAAACTCTTATTATTTACTCGGTGAAAGAATTTTCTTGAAAACCGCATTATGATATCATATTTCTTCGAAATAATCTCCCCGAAACTGTTTCCTTCTCTAATAGTCCATCGATGAAATTTGAAACTCAAAAAACATGTACTGGTAACTACGGATTACTGAACTATAAAGAAGAAAATTGCTGTATTGAATTAATCATTGATTAATGTCATGTGTTTGTAATTCTTTTTAAAAGTTTAAAAGTTAGGTTTTTCTTCTTGGCGATCAATCTTTTAATTTTTATTATGTTTGCTTGGCTGATTATACTTTCTTGAAAGATTTAAGATTATTAGAACAACTTATAGCGTAACTGTTAAATTTTTCAGCAGTTTTTTTCGGTTTTAATTTCGATTTTGAACAATTACAGCATCTAAATATGAAATTACTAATTAATAAAAATTTTCCTTAAAATTTATTCATAACATGTCTTGTATTAATATCTGATAGAATATGCTAATCTTTAAAATATAGTCTGAAATTAACAAACTTAGTTGAGTGCTTTTTTTTTGTTCTATTTGCTTAGTTTCTAACAAAATTAACTAACTTTTACTAAAAACAATTTTATTAAAAATTTTACGCAAGGATAATTTATTTTTCTATATCAACAAATATTTTTTCTCCTTTTTTTCTTCCTAATATTTTCCGAATAAGTTTGTCACTTAATTTAGTCTTTAAAAATTAAATAAAACCAATATAGTTTTATTTATGTTAACGTCAAAGGAACAATTTAATTTTCATAATTTTGTTTTTAAATTTATAGTTGTAGTGAGTAATAACTTATAAAAATGTATTATTTATTTTAATACCTCGTAAAATTTAAAATCTCGTAAAAAAATATTATTCATTTTTAAACAGTTGTGGAAAATATTTTTTTTTTAATATATTTTCTCGTTATAAAATAGATTTCGAATTTAAACTCTTGCTAGTGTTTATTATATAGAGTAATTATAATGTTATAGCTTCATAATTTTCGCTGATATTATACCTCTTTATTCGAACTATGGTAAATTTTGTGTTGGTTCATAGATCTCCTAATCAGACACTGTCTTGTATCTACGAGAAATCTCAGAGGACAAAATAAACATCCGTTAAGAAGCCCTAGAGAGTCATAAAATGGCTGGACAACATTATCCGACGGACTTTATCACATCCTGTCTATATACAAGTTAAAATCATTTTTAGCTCGTTATATAAGATACACTAGTCACACTGAGTAAACTAGCTCTGGATGTTCTTCTAATGACATCCTTAGCTTTTCTAAATCCCAGAGCACGATAATGAAAAGCGGGATTAGTTTTTCTTATCATAAAAACTTTGACAATTTACATAAATATACAAAAATGTATTACTCCCACATGCACTACCTCTCTGTCTTACCAACAGAAAAATATTGGTAATTATATTATAAATTTAAATAATATAACTATCTAGAGACCTTATTGTTACAAAGTTTAATTAATCGTTTTGAAAATTTTAAGACATTCGGAACTTAATTTTGTTTCGTTGAAAAGTTTTATTAATCCTCTACAAATATTAATTATCTAATTGCTAGAAGTAAACAAATCGTTCCATAAGTTGTAAATTTTACAGATGCTTCCGGATACTTTTAATTAATAACTACAGATTTGTATGAAAGTTTCAATTAAACCTTAAATTAATTGTATAATCTCCAAGATGATCTTTTTTTCTCCTCTTTCTCTCTCGACTTTTTACTTTTTTTTCCTGCGTTAATATTAAATAGATAATTAAACTTTCACCATAAATAGCGTTCATTCTTGAATAATACGCGATCGGTATTAATACAGAAAAAAAATAAATTCCTTCTCTTTACTCTTCTCATCTTTTGGATCATTTATTAGTGGTTTCAAGTGCTTAAATTAATTAGACTTTGTACGAAAGCAAATAAAACTCCGGGGTAATTTGAAACACGTTATTGAATTATAAAATTTTGAATATTTTTCAGATGGATCGATGTTGACAATTACAAGATTAACCGTGCCACCATTAGTAGAGAACGGAACGGAAGATTCTGTTATTCTAGACTGTCAGTATAATTATACCAGAGAAGACGAAAAATTAGTTATTAAATGGTATCTCAACGATGATCCCGAACCTCTTTATCAGTGGATACCCGAATTAAATCTTCGTCATGTCAGCGACAAATTTAAAAACAGAGTTAATTTGGAATATATGGTTTCTCAATCCGATCGATATACTAAATATCGTGCTATGAATATCATTCGTCCCACGATAGAATTAAGTGGAAAATATTCCTGTCACGTCTCTTCCTTATTAGGACAAGATCTGGCCGAAAAGTTTATGATAGTTTACGGTAAGAATGGAAAATATTTAATAGATAAAAAAAAAATTATAGTCATTATTATTCGACATATAGAAATAATTAAAGCTTTAAAAATGTTTATTTAAATCTGAACAGGAATAATTTTATATTCCGTAAAGTGAGTAGGAAGAAAACAAAACGATAAGAATATCTAGAGTCTATACAAGATTTTTGTGATAAAGTTTTATTACTTTGAGAACATAATGTGACAAGTGTGAGAGGACAAACTGCATGCAGCTGTCCTTCCCCACACTCTGATTACACCATTTTCAGACTGAGTCTAAGTAATAAATTACAGATTGAGTAGATTCTAACGGTGATGTGTGACTACAACTCAACGTTGTAGTCAAACACTTTAAGTTAGTTGGTATGTCATTCGAATTTCTGCTTTCCTATATATTTTCTTAGATTTAGAAGCTATTGCAAAAAAAGGAGATGGAACCGAAGCACTTTCTTTCTTGGAATTTTTTGAAAACAGAAAAATAATGGATTTTCTAGATTTTTCTCTTATTGAAATTCAGCTTTATGTATAATGAAAATAAAACTTTTCTTTCTAAAAATAAACAGAAATAAAAGATATTTAAAAAATGTATGTATATATATCTATATAGATAGTTTTAAATGAATGGTAAAATGTTTGTGCTGTTTTATATTAAGCAATAAATTTTATTATTATTATTATTTCAGCTCCTGCTAAGAGGTTTGAATTCAATTTTACTAAACCAGCTCCAGATGTGCTGAAGATAACATGCGAAGCTGAAGGCATATATCCTAAACCAGTATTGAATATGTACGAAATGATCACAGACGAAAGTAAACAAATAAATGATTTCAAGATTCAAACGTCCAAGACTGATAACTTCTATAACGTTTTTATAAGCAAAACTTTTAATAACGACGAATTATCTCAGGTAAACACTAATACATTCGAATGCATATTAACAATACCAGGCACGACATATAGGAAACAAGTAGAACTGTCATATTATACAGGTAAGCTATTAATTAAAAACATTTATGCTGTTTAATCCTCTAATTTTAACAATAAGTACTCTATAATTAATTAAAAATGAAAGATGCATTTGTATGTAATTATCAATAATGTGATTATTTTCCCAAAAATTTTCAATATTGAAAAAAATTAAATTTAAAACTCTGTTAGTCATATAAATAAATAATTCAGATAAAGATTTTAAACCGGAACTTGTTAAAGTTGGAGTTATATTTGCTTTTCTTGCATAAACGTATAATTGCAGTTTACATGCTCTTTTTTTTTTATCCGCTTTGGAAGCGTGAATAAAATTCAAATTGTTCAAGTTAGATTATTTACCGAAGTAAATTATAAGATGATTTGAAGAAATGATTGTGAAAAGGGTGCTTTTGTTAAGAATAGCGGAGCACGAATCTTGCCATCAATCAGAAACACCTGTTCTGACTATGGCAAGAATTTATTCTTCGAGGTGGTATTTTAAAATTCTTTTTCGATAGTAGACAGTAAATTAGGTTACTGTATTGTATATTCTTTTATTTCTCGGCTTTTGACATTTCTTGTGACATTTTGACAGGCCTACGTTTTAGCTGACAGCAAATATTACTTTATTTTCCGAGCAAAAATGAATGTTGTCGAAAACATTGCCTATAAGTTTTTGCAAAGAAATATTTTTGTCTCGGTTGTTATTTTTATTTTATTTTAAAATATTACAAAATACACTTTTTGAACATAGCAATTTTTCTAACCGGAAAGAAAAAAAAAATTTTTCTTATCGACTTAACAAGAGAAGAATTTAAAAATAAAAAAGAATTCATTTTTTTAAAAATTAAAGGAATTAAACATTTTTAGAAAGTTTTAATGAATATTTTTCGATTAAGGAATAACCAGAATATTTTTTTTTCAAAAAATTTTCTTCTCATTATCTCTCACTATTAAAAAATTTCGTTAACAATTTTCATTTGTAATTATGGCTGGTCGGATCATAACTTTATTATTATCGTCAATTTTTAGATAGGAAGTGAATACTGCCAATAAAAGACTCTATTTATATTTTATCGCATCGTCATTCGCGTTGTAAGAATTTTTATTACAATCTACAAGAAATAAATTTTAGTACATTAACAAGTTCCCTATCAGAATTACACCTGCGTATATGTAAACATTTAAGTAAGATTACGGCAAACTAACAATAGCTGGTAGCACGGTTCCATAAATAAAACTGCAGAGAGGAGGAAGAAAAAACGAACGAGGATACATAACATTTGACAATGTCTTATCGTATATCGTAGTTGAAGAAAATAGAAGATCTTTCGCTTGTTTGACATTCAGTCCATGAACTACTGACTGTCATCATCAGTAATGGAAACTACTCAGAAAATTGTACGAAGAATTCACATCTTCAATCACAGATATGATATTACTGGTGTCAAAATACATGGAAAAACTTTTGCAGAATATTTAAGTAAAAAGGAAAAAAAAATAATTTCTTATGTCGGAATAATCATTAAAATTTATAAAATTCCACAAGGGATCGATGCAAAAATAAATATCTAAATTAAAAATTTTAACATTTCTGCCTTTAAATATATATAAATATATTTATATATATACAGTAAGATACAACTGGAGTCTACTTTCTACAGCAGATTGTAAATATTTCATTGGCACTACTGTCAGGTACAAGAATAATAGTAGCATTTCGTCTTAAGGATTTTGTATTCGCTTACTTTTTTATATGGATACATTTGGAAAGATGTTTGACTTCCTTACGGAAGAAAAATTTTTTACTACGTTACAGAAGTGAAAATTTCCTGTTTAAAAACTCAACTCGAGTTAAGGAGACATCTTTCTGTTGACTTTGATGCGTTCACTTAAATCAAGACATTAAATTTTTCCTTGTGTATCGTCGTCAGCTTGCCAGTTGAGTCTACTTGAAAATCATATATGATTTATGTACGTCATATGGTGTCAGAAAGAACCATCACCCAGCTGTTATGGAATGTTGAAAATGAAAAACAATAAATTATATTCTACTATATATATATATATGTTTCAATTCTACATCTTTATCCATTATGAGAAAATTCTTCTGTCTGTTTTATTTATCCCCACAAGAAACACTTTCTCTCTCTAAATAAATAAATGTAACATAGGAAATTCTCTAGAGATTAAAAACTGAGAAAGTTCTATCATGTGTCTTTGACGTTCACGCTCAGATGGAATTATAGTCAACTCCGTTTTCTTGATACGTCTCTGGTATAAGAAGAACTAATTTTATCTAGCCAGATGTCTTCCGATGGTGAGTCGACAAATTGATGCTAGCTAGCTTGTACCCAAACTGACAATTGTCTTTAGCTATTGACCCGTATCAGATAGCATAAGGAGCAATCTATATAAAGAAGATTATCTTGTATGAAGATGGTTGGCTTTTTGACACCGAGAATATTCCCTTCCATTTATTTTTATAAATAATATATTTATCTGTCGAGAGACTGTACTTATCGAAAAAAATCTAATTTATTTCTCTCCTAGAAATAATTAGAAAAGAAGAAATAATAAAAAAAATGTTTTCTATCTCGAATTTCTGATAAGAATTTTGCATGAAAATATAATGCGATTTTTCTTTATGTCGTTCCTTTAAAGATGCATTACTCTATCTATACATATAATGCATGTCAGATAAAATAATAGAATGCTTGTAAATGGATGTTTCCTATAAAATAAGATAAAATATATACAGTATATATAAAATAAATAAAAAAAAATGTCGAATTTTGTGACAGCTAATTCGAATATGGGTGACTTGCATTCTGTTGCAGCGCTTCACTGTCTTGCGTTAGGAATAATTCAGTCAGAAACCGTTACACGGAGACTTGAGTTTCTCTCACTCGGATTAACATTCATGAGAATGGACATAATCACCATTTAATTAAAACTGTTTAACCTTCGCTAATGGACAGATGTCATCTGTGCTGAATTTGTAATTCGATTCTATTAGACCAATAATGTATCATAATTTATCAAAGTGTAAGTTTTCTATTTATAAAACGACTACTTTTAGCTAATTCATCATCTCTGTTGAATTAATAAAAATTTTTATTATAAGAAAGCATACACAAAAATAGATTAATTAAGTAATTAGAACGGTACAACGATTTTAAGATTTAACTCGCAATTATTTTGTGAATGGTAATTTCTCATAAGATTCTCTTCTTTTTTTCCCCTCTCTTCACTGCTTGCGGTTGAAAATGTCCCATTCGCTCTCAAGTCTGATTACCGAAATAATATAGAATGTATGTGTAAAAAAAAGAAAGAAATATTCAGCAACAGGAAGACAGAACGATGCTCCATTAGTTGCGATTTGCATGAGTCGCTAGTCGCGAACTTGTCTTGCAAAGGCATGATTTATTTTTCTTCAGTTGTGTGAAATAGCGGTCTGGAAAATAAATTACTTGTCTTTGCTCTATCAATTACATCGAGCAATTCAACTGAGAGTTTTTCCTTCGCAACTTCTTACCAGAAAATAAAAATAATTATAGGAATCCACCATTTTGGAATAATATAAAAGGAAAAAAAAAAGTCGAATTTTATTTAGTTTTCACAGTTAGTTTAACAATGATTTACTCACGATAAACTATCGATTCGTTTAATAAATTGGATACTTCGTTTCGAACTTGCTAATGAAAAATCTGCTAATGGTTGAAAAATGTTGGGTGTAAACTTTTTCCATTATTTTACCCACTCAGTATTAAGATTATTGGAGTACGTCAGTCGGATGCAATTATAAAAATCGCATTTATACATATATACACTCTGCACATACCTTTTCGTCACGATTCTTTTCGCACAAATCAATTAGTCACTGATGGAATCTTTTTCGAATTATTTCCGTTCTCGTCCAAACGATCACTCAAAATAAACGATGATTAAACGAGAATTTCGACGAACTTCATTTATAACTCTCTTCTATCAATTAAAATATTATTATTTAAGAAACTTATCGTAGAAAGAAGAAGAAGAAGAAGAAAAAAAAAAAAACCAGGCATTTGCGGTGCATTACAAAAGTCATGGATTTAATCTGTGCAATATGCAACTTATTAAAATTCTTTCGTTTAGTTTGATTAATGCATATAATGCACAAGTTATTAAAATTGAAAATTTTGTAAACTTCGGTTAAACTGCGAAATTGCAAATTTTACAATTTTACGTTGTTAAATATAGAATTTATTAAAGTTGAAGGATTCATAAATATTGTCTTACATTAATCTATGCGGCATGATGATGATAAATTAAAAAAAAAAAAAAATTAAGTAAAAAATTTTTAACGCAGGTTCAATTTTCTTCCCCGTTTCTAAAATTGGATTTTGTCGTTCTACCTGAGCTTTTAATCTTCCATTAATCGTCTATTGATCTCTCTTTAATCACGTTGAAGATTAAGTCTTAATCACTTTCTCTAAATCTGATCCAAGCAGAATGG
The DNA here is from genome assembly GCA_011317285.2 of Androctonus mauritanicus. Lineage (NCBI taxonomy): Eukaryota > Metazoa > Arthropoda > Arachnida > Scorpiones > Buthidae > Androctonus > Androctonus mauritanicus. Next base: position 11,519 of record WUQG02149892.1, on the reverse strand, counting down.
ATTCGTTGCAATACACCTTTTCGTAAATTTTTCTACAGAAAAAATACACAAAAGTTCGTAAATAATTAACTGAATAGATTATTATATTTTACGATCGAAAATTCCGATTTGTCATAATTACTTTCCTTTTCTACCGAAATTACTTTTTCGTGATTATCTTCCATTTATTATCTCTCAGTAATTTTCAAGGAAAAAAAAACGATGTTTGTGTGTTATATTAACATTGTTTAAATGATTAAATGTCTACATGAAGTTGTAATTTGGTTTCTTAAAATAAATGTTCATGCAAACTGCTTAAAAAAAGGAACATACATACAGAGAGAGAGAGAGAGAGAGAGAGGAGAGAGAGAGAAATCAGCATAATTTCTAAAATAATTTTTTTTTTAATAATTTCAGCAGTAGACTATTAAAATTATAATACTCGATATGTTTTTATAACTATTTTTATTTATTAAACTAATTTTTTAAAATGTCTAATTTTACTTAAAAATTGTAAATGATATTAATGCAATTTAAGAAAAAATGAAATTATCGTTCTTGAAGAAAGATCGCATTACAGGATTTCAGTACTGTTTCAGACCTTAACGATCTTTCTTTAAGTTAGAATATTATAAAGCATAGTAATTCGATATTTTAACATAACAATTTTGACTCAAGTCGTCCTGTTTGCTGCAAACTCATAGCTAGAAACTTTATGAGATTTGGTTGATTCTTGCGCAACCGCATCTATGAGATCGGTTCTTTTACAAATTACATCCATCAGTTACTTTAAAGGCGAGTGTGAGCTTATCTACAGTTCTGATCCAAAAGTCATCACGGAGAGTAATAGAAAAACTACTGACACAACCGTCGCTTATGGCCATCTTCTGTCAACCGAAATGTCGCAAAGCTATGTCCAGCAAGGCTAACCGTGACTTACGATGTGCCTCAATCAAGTCGATGGTAAGTATAGAGAGGATTACTAGTCAGACTCACGTCAGAGATTCCAAGTAGAGGGATTACTTCCGCCCTTGTTGGCAAATGTACGTCGTCCACATTCGCCAGACACACTACATTTAGAAGTCTTAAGCTGAACTGGAAGCAACTTTCTCGATAACTATGGTGTAAGTATCTTCGGTGCTGGGGGCTATCTTGTTTCGTCATGTTTGCGTAATTCACCGCTTAGATGGCTGATTTTAGGACAAGACTGAAAGTAATTTGTACAATTCTCATCACGTTGCTTCTCTAGTACTTAACGTTGCATTTAATAACCCCATTCGTGCACGGGACAAATGCGGAATTAGCAATTTGCAGGAATAAAAAAAAATAAGCGAGTCACATTGCGATTCTTGCTAAGTTCGCTTGTTTCAATCGGAAAACTTTCCGGTTTTTTAATAAAAAAAAAAACGTATCGTTCTGCAAGAAAATATTTCGATTTAAACCGAGTCACGCGTGACGTATAAGGTTACAGTAGATAAAACACTTTTTAAAAAGCGGCAATTATAAAAGTTAGTTCTTGGAGATAAATTTCGTCACGCTAGTTTGCTATTAATTTTATAAAGTATCTTCTGCCGTACTAATGAAGATATTTTGCGAACAATATTATTATTATTACTAATTATTATTATTATTATTATAAATAAATTATAGAGAGATCATTCATCTTCCATGAAAATTTTATCTCTAAAAATACTTCCGTTATATTTCCAATTAATAGAAAACACGCAATTAAAACGCGAACTGTAATTATAAATGACATTCAAAAATGATTCATTAATTATCCTAGAATATTATTCTCTTTTCTTCTCTAATTATCAACCGTTCGAAAAGAATGAAGATGAACGGTATCCGTTTCCTCAAAGATATTTTAATAGATAAGATTTAAAAATCTGGAGAATGACTATAATCTTTTCCCTTTAATTAAAGAAGTGAAAAACTTATGTCTTTAAAGTACTAATAGAAGAAATCTCTTATTTTATCATTTGTTTAAAGAAAGAGCAATCTAACGAATGTTATTACGCTACAAACACGTCTATATATATATATATATAGATGTGATGTTAAGATTCTATTCTCAACCTATATAACAGGAGTTGGTCTATTGACGTGAGATGTGAAGGATAAACTGTAAAAACGAAAAGGAAATCATTTCTGCCTGTCAGATGACGAAAAGCCGATACTTTCAGCTGTTCACTCCCACAAATGTCCCCTGTTGCGAATACTTCTGACATAGCGGTTTAACATGTCAGCAATACTGATAGTCTGATGACATTGCAACATCCTGTTACCTGGCGTGGACAATATGATCTGAGCAAAATACTCAAAGAGCGCGATAAAGAAAAATATATTTATCGATCATTGTGACTTACTTAGCCTTGGGGAATAGCAAAATACTTCATCCTGTGATATCAATACATCAGCTCGCTATAGCGAAGTAAATAAATAGATTTCTTGGTAGAAAATAGTTGATCCTCTCAGGGCATCAACCTTCTGATCCTGACTGCATCCGTTATTATATTGTATTTTCAATTCTTTTTCTGTCCAACACATATCAAACAATCTGATGATATATCTTTGGTGACTTTTTCTCAATTTTTCGCGTTGTGTCTGTTCCCCGAAGCCTATTTTATATTCTGGATCAAACGACTTGTTTCTAAGAGAAAATAAGGATTTGACCCAAAAAATTTCATTTCGTCAGAAGCTTGTATACGTTCGACTTTGATCAACTCTCTTCTTTCTCCTGGGAAACTTTTCTCACAGTGAAAATATTTTCTTATACTCAATTCTTCTGAAACGATAACGCGCGACCTTTCTCCCATTCAATATTCTACATTATGCAATATACTCTTTCATATATATATTTTTACTATAATTTCAATAAAGTTCTGTCGCAATATAATACTTATTTTTCATTTCGTGTCTCATCTCTGAAATTCGACGAAATATTTTTTCTCATTCTGTTTGAAAATCAGCTGACAGCTTCAAATTCTAAAAATATAATTTTATTCTTTCCACGGATTTTTGATTCAAAGTTGTGTCATATTTTTTTTTTAAATTTATTTTTATAGAAATATATTATTATTTTATTATTTTTCGAAAAAGTTTACCGGATTAATTAATTTATTATTTTGAAATAATGGCAAAGAATAATAAATTTTCATTTGGATATAATTAGATATCAAAAACTCTCTCTCTCTCTAACAGATGTGTTAGTCTTTATATCAGTAAAAACATAATTTTTAAAACTAAGTAAAGCAACTAATTTATTACATCTCGTAATTAAAATTCTGTTCGGAATTTTAATACCAAAGAATATATTTTTTTTTTTCGTGTGACTTTGCATATTTTTAAAAATTTTAAAACATAAAAATTATTACTGCATTTATATTCCAGGAGAGAAACCTAAAAATTAAATTTCTCATCCTGAATTTTATTCATTTCCATAATCCTGTAATATTAATTATCATAATCTTCAATTAATTTTTTTTTTTTTTGCAGATTTTAAATTTAGTTTTATTACTGTTGACCTCCTGAATAATAAATTTTTTTTTTAACTTTTTAAGTAATTTTTTTTTAGTATCGTTTTTGCATTTACTCGAAAGTTTTTAAAATATTATCCCCTTAGATCTAATACATTAATTATCTTTCGAAAATAATAATAATAATGAAAAAAAATTTTCATCCAATTTTTTAACAATTTGATCATTTTAGATAAATTATTTTGTAGCGAAACCATAATAAACACTTTTAATTATTTCGAATTTACAAGAATAAAAATGTTAATATTAATTCTAAGTGTATAGATTTTTGATTCAAAATGTTAAAAATAACATGGTTTGCATTCAAAGTCCATTAAAGGATTTTGAATGTAAGCTCGATATGCTGATGGAATCTTAATAATTACTAAGATAATCTTTAATGATGTAAACTTTACTCAATTTTGAAGTGTTCTCTTTTTTTTTAATGCTCTCAGTCTTACATTACTGATCCTTTCTTGTCCTTTTTCCTTTGGCCATAATAACTATTTTTGTTACAACCTTTCCAACTAGTTGACATGGTTATGCGGTATTGGGACAAATACGTCATCCACTAACAAGCTGTCGTATTTTATCATTTATCTTCCTGCAACTGGCTGCAGCTGAATTCGGCAAACTTTAACGTCACTTTTGTCCAATCATTGATTGTTTGCGACCAGATTCGATTACAGTCGAAAAGTTCTTCTACTGGCTCGTTTCTTTCTACTACTACAAAATGAAATCCTGGTATACAGAGAGGAAAATAGCTCTGCTAATGATTTTCTATTATCACGTATTTTCGATGTAATAGGTTTTAGTTGACGATCTAAGATTGCTTACGTTAAGATTAATGTCGTTTGTTTTTTAGATGTTTCCATTTAAGGGATCTATTGATATAATTAGTGCAAGAGCGTGTCGTTATTGCTAACAAATTGTGGAATTGAAATTGTCATCGGAGATGCAAATCATTTTGATGTTCTCCGTCTGATATAATAAATAAAAAAAAAAAAACGAACTGATTCATGTGATCTGTTCGTTGACCATGAATTATTTTCATTTCAATAAGCGTCAACGATTCGAATTTTCGTGTTAACCTATTAAAGTTAATTTCTATCGATCTAGTCACATCAAATATATTGTTAAGTTATTATTATTAACTTAATTTTTTCTTGGTATTAATGGCCGCTTTGTTTATATGAATCGATTTTAACTGCAGATATTTGAAAGAAATCAATTTAAAAAAAAATCATTACAATGTGAAATATTTGAATTTCTTTTCGTTGAGCCGAATCGATTAGAAAAATATATTTCTATCGATTCGTAAAGAAACGAGCTGTTAACTCACTGGTTTCACAGTTTATAGTTCTCTATCTCTCTCTAGAATGTAGTTTAGGTGTCTGAATTCAATAAAATTGTCAATTTTTTAGATAATTCGAAATTATTTGACACTTTGCGATCATAAATATCTATAAAATTTCTTTTCAAAAGTATTGATTGTGATTTAAAGAAGATAGTCTGAAATTCTTATTGCTCATTTATTATTTTCAAAATTTCGTAAGCTGAATTTCAATGTACTTATTTTATCCAAATTTTTAATTATTATTTTCCATATAAATATAATCAAAATATTGTTTTATTGAATATTTCTAGTACACAATTTGAATAAAACCAATTTCCTATTTATGATGTAACTAATAGCGGAAAAGAAGCCAAAAATATCTAAAAAAAATTCCTAGATTATTTTCATATTATCGTCACTTATTGTTATATCACGACACATTCTTATGCTATAGATAATCAATAAAATATTGCTGCTTAAAAAAATATATCAAGCCATTATACAGAATAAATTCGGTTTCTTGATCTGGAGATCTAACATGTAAAATTTAATCGCGTCATCTCAACTGATAAGGGTGTACAGACACACAGCCAAGTTTCTAAAATTTATAGTAAATTAATACAACGTTTCGTCATATAATTATTTAATGAATACTTAATTAGATTTGTCATTATCCAACGATAAATTTCTCTATCCAATTAATAGAGATAAACATTAAATACGTTACAACTTAAACTGATCAATATTCCTCGCATCATAATGATACCTATGGGAAAAAGTTATGCCTGCATTTATGCATTTAGTCGTATATGAATCTATTTAAGAACGAATGCGCTTTTGTGAGTTTAGAAATTATTAAAATTGGTCAAATTAATTTATCTTTAAACAAATTACGAGAATTATATCTTTTTTTATTTACGAGATCTGATTATCGTCTTTAACAGATGTAAACATACTGCATTTGTTAATATTATGAAGCAACAAATAAATTGTCTAACAGGATAATTACTTAATGAAGCACGTGGTTGTTAGGATAAAAGGAAAATCTCGTTGTTTCTTAATTACTTGATTGACATTGTTTTTCGCAAGACATAATGTTTGCATTTCATAGATGTATTAAGCTGCTTTGCTTGTTTATAGGTTAAATACAACATGTTTTTATTTTTTGTGGAAAAAAAAAAAATGAAATTTTCAGTTCTTTTTATCCATTTGTTTCCAACATAAAAATTATTTTAAATGGCAACATCAGTGGATATCCATAGTTACTATTTTGAAAACCGTTGCAGGAGGTGGAAAAAAATCAATTTTCATCTCAATTATTCAGTCGCGTGTATGAATTATGTGAACATGAATTTATATACCCTAAGCATTTTTTATGTTTTACTGTATAATTATCATGAAAATTTTAATGGACGGAGAAAAAAAAAAATACTCAAGTTACCCAAATAATAATATATATTTTTTTATTTCTATAAAAATAAGTTTGTCTTAACCACAAAAGTTTTTTTAACAATCTGATTTTGTATAATAGAAAACTAGAGCTCGTTAAGGTAAGATAGAAAAATCTGTTCAGCATCAAAATATAACAATAAGCATGGTGTATCAATTTTTTTTTTCTTTATTTCCTTTTCTTTTTTAATCTTATTTTTTCTCAATTCGCTTCATCGTTTTAAATTGGAAGAAATTCCAAATAAATAAATAAATAAATAAAAATCGAACGACTTATAAAAAAAGAAATAACAACAATTTAAATACGATTAACTGTAAACATTTGTATGTAATAACAATTGGATGTAAGATTTACTTGCTTATAGTAACAACTTCGAATGAATGTCGAAAGGGAATTAATTTATATTTGCTGAGTTGTTATTCATCGGTATTTTAACAAAGTTGTCCGGTACTTTGTTGTAGTTGAGAATAATTACAGATTAATATTTGAACAACGTTATTGATACTGTTTGATGTAACTTTGAATTACTTAATAGAGTATATGAATGGAACTATCGACTCTGTAAACAATCTGAGTGCAACTGTTCATAATGTCATTCGATATAATACATTTCGGAGCATATCTAATTAACATGGCATGAAAATGTAACAGGCTATGTGAACTTGAATTAATTGCAACTAGAAACTGTTTATTTATCTCTTCGCTTTTAAAAAAACTAAAAAAAAAGTTCGGTTAATTGCAACATTTTGAAATAAAATTCCACAGTTTTGTGCTGGAGTAGCGAGGTAAATACAACAGTTCAATTTTCTAAATAATTGATATCAGATTCTACTCATAAAAGTAATTTCGTGTCAAGTTTTAATTTTCCTATAGATAACATCGATTTACCTGTCTTCAAACTGACAAAGTGCATGCAATCACCCGTATAACAATTGGCAATGTACGTAAGCAGTAAAGTGATTGAATTGGTTTCTGAATGACCATTCCAACGATTTATTTCACATCGGAGGAAACGTTAATTGGCAGTTATCTGCCATTCTAACGGGTATTGATTAGACTCGAGTCTAGTTATACTGGTACAACTCTGCTTAGTCTACGAACGAATCGTCTCGCTTACACGTGTTGGGAATTGTACTAAAACGGCCTTATCTTTATAACATTACCTCTTTCGAGCATAAAAGGTACTGTAGCGGCTTTACAGAGTCCTGCAGACCGAGATCTAGCTTGGAAACAAACTCTTCGCGGTATTTTTCTCTTAACTATTCATTACTTTAGGCGAGATTTAGTTTTATCTCTCCTCGTCTTTTCTTCTTTTGGTAAATAGTTGGAGAAATACTCTACACTAGATGAAATCTGAAGTAATTAAACAATCTCTTGACTTGTTTAGGACATTTTTGCCAGTGGAAAATTGAATTGGGTCTATATCTAAATTATCTTTCGACATTGGAAACGTTCGGGATCACTGAGAAAAAACTGTTCGCTAATTGTCCTCGTAAAATAAAAAAGATAACTATGCAAATTAGATTGTCTTTAAGAGTTCTCTCTAAAATGACTTTTAATAAATATTCTAGTTTGTTGTGTGTGTGTGTGTATGTGTATGTGTGTGTGTATACATATACTTCAAGTGGCTATTGTATCTCCTGTTTTTATTTTTGCTTCTCCTCGATTAAACAATGTGACGTACTCGATGCATGTTACGATATAACTTGCATGATTTATCACTCGAGTTTTCGGCTCTTCGCTCAATCATATTGTTTCCCGTAATTTTTTTTAATAAAAAAAAAGGAATAAAATTCCAATTGATAAATACGTAACTATTGATTTTACAGCCATCACTTTTTACTTATTTAAAATTCCATCTTGCAAAGAAAACAGGAAAGCGAAGATATAAATTAATAATTGATGCAAGTCGATTAAAAAAAAATCAAAATCGGAATTATTTTCTTAGTTAAATTTTTATGATCAGTAACAATTTTTTTTTTAAAGATTTATATAAAAAAAATATTTTATAGTTCAGATTTATTTGCTATAATAAAAAATGGAAACATTTTAAATCAGAAGTTATAAAATAATAATAATAAAAAAAATTTAAACTGGATCATTGAAAGTTATTCATAGAAAAATAAATTCGTTTAAAATAAATATATAAAAAATCTGAACTTAGTTTTATGTATATATATATATATTTTGTTCGGAAACATTTTTTTTTTCTTTATAAGTCAAATGGTACTTGCACTTTTGCTACTCTGATATATTGATCTGCTCAGTAAATTTTATTTGTTTGCATGTTTGAAAATACATAAATGTCACTTAGCATAAAAAAAAAGTAGTATAAGTAAATTTTCGATCAATAAATTTGAGTCATTTTAGTAAAGCAATGAAGATTCATTTCTAACTTAACAGTTTGTTTATCTAATGCGTTCCTAAGTAACTCTTTATTATCTCAAAGGAGCTGTTATTTTGCAAACATGTGAATGTACAAGGCAAGTATCTAACGACGCCAAGTTTGTTTCGCTTGTTTTTCCCCCCTCTTACTAATAGAAGAGCTGTCAAGATCAGAAATGCATTAAATAAGTAAGAATTTGTTTACGGTTTCAATTTCTCTTATAAATGAATAAAAATGACTTAAATTTGTAATTAAGTGATCACTGGATATAATTAATTAACAAAATAAGATAAGTAATTTATAATTTAATTAATTTTAAAAGAAATAAATAAATAATAAGCACTCGGTTATCTAATTATTCTACTTTAATTTACATTTAAAAAAAAAATGATGATAAAAATAAGAATAATTGCGAATATCTAGAATAAAATTACAATTTAAATATTGCCGATAAATTTTAAAAATTTTTGTAAGAATCTAATTATTTCTTGTAAAAATTCTTAATACCAATAATAATTTTTGCATACGCTATTAAGTTTTTACTCAAATGTCTTTTAAATTAGTGAAATTAATCGGTCGTAATGTATTTATTTAACGAGAAACTCTTGATTCTTCTTTCTCTTCTTCCCTCATTGTTCGAACTGGAGCAACGTGTTTTATTTTTTCTCTAGACGTTTTATGGAGTTAGCTCAAGATATGCATTAAAAATAAAAACTTCCATATGATGCGTAATATTTCAAACGTGACATTTCATCTTTTGTTTCAATTATGAAGCAGACCTGGCCCATCATTTTAGACAGATCTCATCTTTTCTAATTTTGTTCAAATGTCATCGGAGTACTTCATAGATGTCTCATTTTGTGACTTGCCGAGGTGAATGGCCTCTGGATGCGAGAGATGTATCTCAAATCAGATCTATTGGAGGTCTTTTAGTTGATACAGACATAGAGAGAGAGAAAGAGAGAAACTGCATTTAACCCATTTAAATATTTTTGGTAAATTCGATGACGATCGAATCACTAAAGTAATACTAATCCATTAAAAAAATTAGTTTTTAAACTGCGCCCTTTCGTTGTTCTCTCTCACTTTTCGACCCGAATTCTGATGCGCTGTTTTAAAAACTCGTTAGAATTTACGATCTCCTTTTTAAGAGTTCATATCGGGGAGTATTTTCATCTCCAATAACCTCAAAAATTCATATCCTCTGTTCAATTCTCGAAGGAAGCAATAAAAGGTTATTTTACAGTCACAATACATAGCAGGATAAACAATCATTTATCAAAAAAAAGTGCGCACATGACGGATAGTAATAACTCTCCAGAGTATAAGTGATTTATGACAATTCCGCTTTTTACGGCAAAAGTTTTAACGGTAAAATATCAAAACTTATGCAGAAGAACGGAGTATAGGAGATCTTTTAGAGATTTTTCTGCTCAACTTTGCGTTGCTTATCGTATTTAGCTTTGAAGAAACTTAACATTTCAGTAAAAGTAGACGAGTTCAAACAGTTTCTAAAGTTATCAAATTGAAAAGTTTTATCTACGTCAGAACAATTTCTAACGCTATTCTGAACAAAACTTTTCCATATAATTTTCTGTATCATTTTCAATTATGCATTTGTGTTTAACCATGTAACTAAAGTAATGACCGTTTTATATGTTTTTAATTAGATTTTTATACTGGGAAATTACAAAATAACAAGAGGAAATCCGCTAAAACGAGTAGTATAAGAAATAAACACGCCGTAATGGTGAACAAATTACCGACAATACTTCTCAAATATAGTCAAATAAATTAAAGAAAAGTACTTTCTACCTATTAAGCTAGGTCATTACACGAAAAAGACTAAAAGTTATGGGTTGAAAGTATTCATTTGTAATTTATCTGTTTGATTAAACAGTTTCCTCGGAAATTATTTGTTTCGCACATTTCCAAATTTTGATATTTTTGTGTATAAACCCTTCCAAAAAAAAGAGAGAGAAAATTTATAAAATCTAAGTTAAATCCGCTTTCTGTAACAATAAAAATCCTATTGTATCAGAAAAAAGAAAATATAGTATTTACTGTAATTGATACGAGGCAGTATTACTAAATCAAGTGTCTTTGCCAAGTCGACACGATGAATCATGACTAGTAGCACTGCTCTGTCACGGTGCAACGTGACTTTACACGTTTAATAATGCGTGACCCAAACGGCATGAATCTTCCGTTCTTCTGTCATCCGGACCAATTCCATGGGTGGAAAGCAAAAAGGAATTGTGAACTGAATAAGTCGAGAAACAGTTGTGGAATTTTTATGTCGGTAGCATATATCTGGGTTCAAAGTCCGAACAAATTCCAAGTCCTCGATGTAGCAGACGTTCAATTGGTTCCAACTCCCTATCTGTTATCCTCTCTAACCTCAGCTGTTGATTCGGAAAGTGTGACTTAAGGGGCAATATTTTCTCCAACTCTCTGAATACCAACATTGTCTATAGTACTCGAGATTGAATTTTTCTTTTTTTTTTTACACTCTACCGAAAATATTTATTCGGACTAAATAATATATATATTGTTCAAACAAAATGCGCACGATTACTGTAACAGTCGCATCTTAAAATGTATCTAAGAAGAGAGACCATTTTCATGATATGAAAATGGTCATTATATCATGAATGCTATAAATAAAAACGTATCGTTATCTAATATGAGAATTTTTCTGAATAACAAATTTTGTTATAAAATTGCTGTGGTTTGAAGTACTTGAACTTGTCTTCTTTTGTACGACTATCGAGATACTTAGACTTTTCTGATCTTTTCAACCAAGCTAGGCACTCGTACTCTCTATAGAGAGGATGAAAAAGTCGAACG
>WUQG02149891.1:0-55997 GCA_011317285.2 Androctonus mauritanicus | reverse complement strand
AAATCTCTGCGAGGGTTCTCTTTTTATAATATAACTGCAAATATTTATTAGAAAACTCTGACAAATCGCATTTAGATAAAAACAGTTTTCGAAGATATCAAACATTTTTATTGTTCTCTTACATCCTCGAGAGAATCTCGTCCTCCACTGGAGTGCGACTCACATTTTAGAAAAAAAGGTTTATTAAACTATTTTAAAAAATTTAATCATTTAGTGATGTTCTCATGTATAAATATTTACAATTTTATATCAATTTTATTCTGTAGTACGGATAAGTATTTTAATGATGTCTTAATTTATTTCATAGTTAAATATCGACAGGCACATACTATACGATTATAATGATATACAATATATCTTTTTCATTTATTATTCCACAAATGTTAAACAAATTACATGTTATGCTTAGATATTTAAAATAATATTTTTATTAAGATTGCATTCGCAATAGTTTTTATCAATATTTGTTTATAATAATAGAACAAAATATTTTCAAAATTTTCTATTTATAAAGGATTTGCGTGAGGAAGATCAGTAACTTTTCTACATACATCTAAAGCATTACCGTATTTTCAACAGTAGCATAATTTTGCCAATGCATGATGATATGGTCCTATTGGGACCTTCCATTGAAAGATGCATATTCTTTAAAAAAAATCTTTCATGAATTATAATAATATGTATATATATTGTTATTATAATCTTAGGAGTGAGTGTTGGCATCATAATAGAAGGAATTTTTTATTAAATGTTTATATCAAGGCACTCATTCTCTACTTACGCTAAGTGTTTATGTAGAGCAGATTTTATGACAAAAATAAGTAAATAAATAATTTAAAACATTCTTTTAATTTTTTTATTAGATTCTTTCATTTATTTTATTGCGAAGCTATCCATTTTGTTACAAAGTTCTTAGCCAATTAATGGTCTAAATATCTCAATTTAATTTTTTTTTCTCGTAAGAGCATCACACAGATCAATATTTCAAAACACAAAAAAATTTTATGAGCTAATGAAAACGAGAATTTAAGGATAATTATTAAAAATAATGTACCGTATTTTATTACTAATTCTAAATAATTTTTCGAAACAATAATAAAATGTTACTCAACACCTCGCAGTTGTCTGTACTCTACAGAAAATTCGGACGGTTAATTTCATTACAAATAAGTTACTGCATTGTTCTGCTTTTTAATTGAAAAATTTACATTCTCTTAATTCTACGGAGATAATTATGTTATTCTCCTTCGGTAAAAATACTTAAATTTTATCGTAACTGCAAAATAGGTATTCTGTTATTTTCTAATTCAGCATTACACCGTTAATGAATTTTTGCTTTAGCAAAAATAAGATTTTCATACATTTGTGAAAATTTTTGTAATATTTCTAAAGTATTTATATATTATTTTAACCACCAAATTTCTATATTTATGTCGATCCAAAATTATAGTATTAAAAATATAAATAACATCATTTTATGGCCTGTGATCAGACAAACTCTTTTAGCATCTCACTCATTAATTAAATGATATAATTAATGTAGAGATTGAGAAGTTTAAAAAGTAAATAATAATAATGTTTTTACTTGAATTTATTTATTTAAAAATCACACATATTTCCATCACTAACTTAATTTAGGCTATAATTAGAAATTCAAGAAAACTTGCATAAACTGTTTAACAATTTTCTGTGATTTTTATAACAATTTCACACTGTATTCAAATCATGTTTCCTAGCCAGAGATCACACATTCTGATAAAACAAAATCGATCTCTAATACATCTAATGCACACAACCAATAAAAAAGATTACAGTATTTGCGTAACATGAACTACATCCTTTTTTTTTCTACTATTGTACAAAATAATGACAACCATATCAAATATTAGTCCTACAACATTTTAAAAAAACAAATGTATCTCCTCGATTTTTGATATTTTGATTTGTATTCAATACTAATCTCGAAGATAATAATTTTATTAAGGTGATAATTATCGAAATTTTTATAAGATAATATATAAAACGCAACAAATTAAAAACTTTATGGCCATCGTCCGAATGGCAGAGTCAATTACTACAGCGACACTGCCTTTAAGTATGATCAAGTGGAGAATATTGATAAATTATTAACTCATAATATCTATTGTGTAATTATTTGTTTATTTGCAGCCTGCAGTGATGTGCTTGGCTATTTTTGATATGACCTTTTTGTATCTGCTGCCAAACAGTTGTAAACATGACAAAGTTATATTTACTTTCTTCGTTTCTTTTATTATATCTTTTTTTTTTTTTTCTAAACCATCGTTAATTGTTTCACTTTAAAAATCGTAACAAATATAAAAATCGCTAATGATAATTTAAAATGTGTTACACATGTATATATATTTATTTATAAAAATGAGTTAAAATCCAGAAGTTAAATAATTAATTATTTAAAAACGGTTTACACAATTATATTTCTATTTAAAATTAAATAAATAAATTTTTTTATGGTTTCAAAGTTAATACTTTTTATTATGATTGCTGTACAAATATTTTGAGGTTTTTAATGTTGTTTTTTTTTCCTTATTCAACTTTATTTAGAATTCGCATTTTGGATTTCCTATATAATGATTGTTCTATGTTACGGTTAGGAAATTTATAATGCGGGCTAAACAATACATATATTTTGAATAATGGTTCCTTTTTTTAGTACATTCTATGAAAGTAATGTTCCCTGTTCTTCGATTAAAGATCAAACAATTGAAGGCACTTAACGATAAATCATATTTGAATTATTAACCACTGAAAGAATTGAAGTAAAGTGTCTCCAATTTAAAGAATATAAATGTTTTTACTCCTTAAAAATTTCTAAAAAAAATAAACATATATATAAAATAAAAATAATAACATAATCATTAAATTTTCAAGTTTGAAACTTGTTAAATTGTGCACCATAACAGTAAAATGATAGTGATGATGAAATGTTTTTAAAATAAAAAATATTTTGAGAATTTTTTTCTTTTTTCTTTTTCTTTTATTTTTTTGTAAGAAAATCGCCAAGAAAAAAAGATACAAGTGCAATTTTTCACAATTCAAAATATGGGATGGGCATAAGTGGAATTTCCACGTAATTGTTATTCTCTCAAAGGAATCTTCAACCGCCGAATTTCTTTGCTGTCATCAGTTTGCATAAAAATGACTTTAAAACATTTTTAGAATTTTAAAATTGTACTTGAGACTATTTCATCAAAAATACAAAATGAAAACACAACTCACTACATCCGAAAACATTTTTCTCAATTCTCTAAATATTCGTAAAGGACGAAAAACCAAAACAGAAAAAAACTGTTAAAGAAATAAGAATGGAAGAATCGATGAACTCATTAACGCTTTCCACTAGATCTATAGTTTTATAAGCTACGGGGATTAGTTTTTTTTTATTTAATATTTATAGACTAACTCCTAAACAATTTTTCATTCCTTAGTCAGACTTCTTTAAGCTTATCTTGGTTTCATCTTAAACTAAAAGACGAAAATCAATATCGTATATCATAGGGCTACTTCGAAGCTAACACGCGAATTTAATAGAAGAGAGTTGACTTTAGTAGATTTAAAATAAAGATCAACTAAAAAATAATAAAAAATTATAAAATAAAGCGCCAAATCAATCACGAAAAATAACAGCAGTTAATTTTATTAATCAATTAACGTTTTTTATTACTTAATTAACTATAATACTTCGTTTAAAGAGATTGAAAACATTAATTAAAGGACTGGTACATTAATAAAAATACTTTTTATCTACGTTCTTCTAGAAAATTTTAAATGCGGTTTAGCATCAATTCTATCTTGAAAATTAGTAAAAAAAATAGCTATAAAAGTTCAAAAATGATCTTAACTAAGAACATAAACATTAAACTTTTTTCTAAAATGGGCTCATTGTTATGGAATTCCCGATATTTCAAAAATTTCGTTAGAATCGATCCGAATGATCATTAAAATAAACAAGACTGGATAGCCTAAAATATTTTATATTGGGTTACAGTACTTAAAAAAATACCGAATGTGAAAGTCAGCCCACACAAAAACATATAAATTATGTAAACAAAAAGTTCTTTAAAAAATTAATTTGATTAGAAAAAAATAAGATTTGAATAGAGAATTAAAGCATTAAAAATTAATAATTAATATATTTTAATAAATAAATAAAAAAAAACTTAATAAGGATCTTCTTGAAAAGTTTATTATGAATGAAAATATTAAACATTAAAATATTTACCAAATTATACAGTAGCCTATATAATTTTCTTTTTCCTTAACATGGTTTACAAATATAATAAATTTACTTCATTTAGATGAAAATTTATATAAATACAATAAAAATTCAATAAATGTATAATTATTTTATAATTTATAATTTTAAATTAGATTCATTGGATATTAAAAATTTATATCTTTAATATAATTCATTAAATTTTAACACATAATTTTTGTTTATGAGATCACGAAAGAATTAAACAGTTCAATTTTTTATAAGACATATTAACAAGAAGAGAATTAAAATTGAATCAATAGATTTACCTTATCTGGCAGTGTTAGATCTTAATGAAGTCAATCCCTCAGAGACCAGTGATACATTAACACAACTGACTACAGAGAATTCTTCTCTGTTTTTCCACTTATCTCTCTTTGTTTCTCAATCGAAAAACGTGTAAGATTTGCTTAACTAATTCAAAAGATTTTTTTATAAAAAATAAAAAAAGAAATATCTTTAAGCATTAACCAAAAGCAAACGAATTAAAAAAAACAAAAGATCTGAACTTATTACGAAGTAAACTAACTCAGTTTGAAATATCTTTAAAAGTTAATTAGAAATCAAACCAGAATTTTTACCTTCCTGTTATTACTCTTAGTTATTATTTTGCTATTATTTTTTTTTAATTTTTTGTAATATCAGTGATATTGTTTTCGGAAATAATAAAGTTATATATAGTTTCGTGGTTTATTGAGTTCAGCTCAACCGTTTCTTATTTTCTAGACGTTCTTGTAAGTTATTAACTATAGTGCTTAGAAGAATTTTCTATATATATAATATCAGATTGCAACTTATTTTGATATATAAGTTTGGATTCATCGAAAAAAATAATGATAAAAAATTATTCGAATATGTTTTTTTATGTTTCTTGATTGAAAAGCTCAATAATCTTTGCTCAATAATAATAATAATAATAATAATAAATTATATCACGTTACTGCATTAAAAGAATAAAATTTGTTGTTATATTATTGATGAAAGGATATAATAAAAGTAATAATAATATTTTTTAACGCAGTAAAACTGTAGAATTTACTTTATTTGTTAACAAAATAATCTAAATAATGTTAAAATTGTACAAGCCGAATCTTTTTAAAGGTTAACTCATATAGATGAATTTTTCCCAAGGGAGAAAATTTAACTGACAAGATTGGCGATGAATAATTTATTTATTCGGGTACAAAAGAGCGCAATCCCACTGAAGAAACACAAAAATGTTCACGCTCAGAAAACAAAATTGTATGTAAAAGCAAACAATAAAAAAAAGAAAAAAAAACTAAACTAAACTTTTAAACTTTATCTTTAAGATAAATAAGCCGTTCATTGTACAATAGTAAATTTATTGTTCGTATGTTCAAACAATTTCTGAGTTAAATTTTCTTCAAATATGCTATACAATATTAATTTTTACAGAATTGTTCTACTATATATATAAATCATATCGTTTATTTATTATAATTTTATTTCGTTCATTCAAACTATTCCATAAAACTGAAGAAACTGCTCTATCAATTATGTATTGTTATCATTATATCTAACTTAAAAAAAAAAAAAAAAATTTGATTAACAAACTTGTAATCTTGGCATTGATTATGAAGTTAATTTTATCAAATTTGCTTTTTCATTCGAATCGATAGATTTAAGTCGAATCCGTGAATCGAAAGCAAACATTAGGATAGTTTAAGAAAAAGAAGAAAGATAAAAACCAATAAAAAAA
Organism: Androctonus mauritanicus; assembly: GCA_011317285.2. Classification (NCBI taxonomy): domain Eukaryota; kingdom Metazoa; phylum Arthropoda; class Arachnida; order Scorpiones; family Buthidae; genus Androctonus; species Androctonus mauritanicus. The sequence continues at coordinate 49,983 of WUQG02149891.1, read as the reverse complement.
AAATCAGGAATTCAGTTTCTACAGTAGATGAACGAAGACAGTTTTGAATCTGATTAACGGTTAACTCTTATAAAATTATATAATAAATAAATTGTTATAAATAATTAAAAATAAATAGTATAATTTATCTTTATAACTTGTTTACTATAAGTTAATTTAATTTTATAACCTGAATAAATTTACTTTAATTATTCACTATTTCACGGATGCGTTCGGTTTTACGACACTTTCAATACACTACGGATAAGAGCCAAACTTGACCTATAACAACAACTTCATCTCTCAAAATAAAATCGATCAATAGGAGATAAAAGTGTGTGTATCTATGGGAATCGATCCCGATACCTTTCGAAAGTAAACCAAAGTTAAAACTACAATAAATTCGGTGTAGTCCTCAAATGAATAATGAATGAGAACTTAGCAGTTATGGCACAGATAAATATAGGGTTGGTTTATAGTCATATAAAAATGCTTATTATTCTATTTTATCATATAGTAAGTAACTATTGCCGTGTGCCCATAAACAAGAAATTTAAATTTCTTCTACTTAAATTAATGTTCTAACGACACAAAACCGATAGTTTAGTAGGCCTATGTATCTATAGTTCGGTTCTTGAAGAATTGGAAATATTAAATTTATCTGTCATTTTATATAGAATTTTATTTGAAAAAAAATTATTTTTGTCAAACAATACAGTTACGATTTATTTTCGACGTAATATTTTCATCGTATCAAAATTTTTAATTAATAATTATATCTCATCAACAAACATCGGCAATCTTACATTTTTAAAACAGAGGCTATATATATAAATTTGATAAATTTAAAAATTAAATTGAGATTTTAAGAAAAACAATTGAATTTATAACAGTTTTTGATATAAAACTTTATTAAAATGACTACTGGAGAATATCTCATGTTAAAATATCATCTGTTAAACATTCTCCGAATAAATATTATCCTTTAAGAAAACAATTGTCTAAATTTAATAAAAGTACATCATAAATATCGGCAAAAAAAAAAAAAAAAAAAAAATATTCGGTAAAACAACGTTGTTAAATGCCTCGTTAATGTAAATCTCCCATAGTAATATAGAATCTCATAGAATTAAATATTTACTCGGTATATATGATTACCGAACTATTATTTACAATACTGTGATGTGAATTTATTACTCTGAAAAGAAGTTATTATTAGATTGTGTATCCTTTAAACAGTACGGTAAATAACATTAGACTTGTAGATTAGATCAGATAATCTATCTTAATATATGTATATAATACTCACGTATATACGAACTCGGGGGATTAAGTAACAATAATCTATACCCAAGCTGACTATCTCCTTCAATAATATATCAGTACTAAAAGCATATTCTTTTATGATTAATAATTATTATTACTATAGAAGTAGGAAGTAAATCTGAATAAATCTTTTAGTTATATATTTAAAATCGGAAGATAATTTTGGCAAAATTTAGATGTTATCGATTATAGAATTATAACGTGTGTTTTAACAGATTATTTCATTTTAGTTAATGATTATTATATGGTAATTACGATTAATAAAGACATTGACATGATTAACTCCGCTGAAAGATCTGTCACGCTTATTAAAAGATTATTATTATTATAACAGTAAGAAAAAAAAGTAATTTTAAAGCGTAAAATGCACTTTATAATTTAATTAACAGGTTATAAATTTTAATCGCTTATTATTCGCGAAATTATTAGTTAAATGAATAATTTCGCGAATAATATGAGTAACTGAATAGGTTATCGCTTTAAGTTGGTGTTCAGGTAGTCGGAAATGCTTATCGTACTCTGCATATGATGATTATTATTAAATACAGGAAATTGGTTAACTGCAACTCAAGTGGTTGTTTTACTCTATCATATCAGAATTATCTTGATACTAATTGATATTTATCAGAAAATTAAACATTATTCAATTAATCTTATCATATAACGGCAACCGCGGTAAAAGAAAAGTACTGCATAATCGATTAAATTATCTTCTATAGAATTAATTTATTAAACATGTTTCGCAGTATAAAAAAAAAAAAAAAATATGGTAATTTTAAATGTTACTTCGTTTTTATTAATTGACAGAGCTTAATTATAATTTATAAAATCGATTATTATTATTATTTTATTATTTTTCGGAAGAGAGAATACGAATTTAAAAATGTTTTAACTTTAATCATTCAAGTTTTATATCAAAAACTGTTATAAATTCAACTATTTTTCCTAAAATCTCAATTTAATTTTTAAATTATTAAATTTATCAAATTTATATATAGGCTACATATCTTCTATTTTAAAAAAAATTAAGATAACTGTTTACTGATGAGATATATTTATTATTAATTAAAAATTTTGATAAGATGAAAATATTACTTCGAAAATAAATCGTAAATGTGTGGTTTAACAAAAATGATTTTTTTTCTATAAAATTTTGTATAAAATGATGGATAAATTTAACATTTCCAATTCTTTGAGAATCGAATTTTAATCACTTAATAATTAATGCAAATAAAAGGCAATAAATTTGTTAGAGTTTGAGTTTAAACACAAAATTTTATTATATTAGATTTAAAACTTTTTCGAAAATATTGTCCTTTAAATAATATAAGTAAAGATTTTTATCGTTAATTAATATACTTTTTCGAATAGATATAATATTATTCTTATGCAATAAATAATTTTAATGATATAAAATAAAATAAAAAAAAAATCGAACTGTCGCAAAATTGTCATGTGGACTTCAAAATTAATTAAGCATATAATACGGAATATTCTTGTAAAACCTGAATAGGGGGCCTACGTTATGTTATTTTTCTTGTTAAAATATTTTCCGAACGGATTGACAAACATACAAAGAGGAAAGATGATTATACGAGCACTTTTTATGAATATTCTCATATCATTTATGTCCGACAAGTAGTTTCGAAAATATATTATCCTCTTAATATTACAAATGGCTTCATTTTTAGTTCGAATAACAGCCATCTTGTAATGTTATCGCGTATTAGTCTCAAAATTTATGGACACAAACCTTGGATAATAAAAAATAATCTAGTAAAATTTCAATGTTTTCAGATATTTGTTTCTTCAGATATTTTTGAAACGGATAAACAAACAAGAAGACAAGATATGATTGCAAAGGACCATTTAATAAGTTACATAAAAAAATGTATCATTGTTTGTAAAATAGTGTCAAAAAACCTTTCAAATGAATATTATATTCATATGCCATAAATAATTTAAAAGATATCGATTTTTAAACTTTCGAACTGTCACCATTTAATAGCAGGATCATGTAGTAATCTCAAAATTATGACATAATCTCAGTTAAGGAAGTTCGATTTTTTAAATTTTTTCAGAAGAATAACGATAAATAGACAGACAAAATACGTACAAAAGATCACTTCTTTACTAAAAATAATCAAAAATGCTTCGAAAAATATAGTAAACAGCTTAATTTTAAATTACAATAAGTTACGATCCTACACGAATCACCGAGAACGTAACAATTTAATCAAAAGTTTCTAACAAACAAAGGAAGCGTATTGATACACAAATATAAACATTAAATATTTATAAATATTTAATGCTTATATTTATATTTGAAATAAATTATATATTAATATTCATTTAATAAATTCGGCATTGTTTTTCTTTCGCCCTTTCGGTTTATAGTTATAGTTCTCTACCAAGCAAATTTCTATGGTTAATTATGAATATTAAAACTTCTCCTAACTAGTTTTAAAACAGTTAACAATATTATAATGAAACATAAACGAAGTATTTAAATTTATATGAACTGAAATATATATGAAACATCGTCGAAACTTTACAAAATTATATTATAAATAACTCAGTTTCTAAGAAGCAATACAAAATGAATTCGAGTTTAAACTTCCATTAAAACAAAATTTGTTTCCTGGAAATTGTTATTAAAAATTGCACAACATATGCCTGAATAATTGTTTAAAAAATTGCTGTCAAATAAACTTTATTTAATATTATTATAATTAAAATAATCGCACTGATAACAATAAAACAGCAACCATATAAAATAAGACAACTATTATTAGAACAATGGAGTATAACAAAGAAAATCGTCTAAAAGTTTCTATGTTTATAGAATGAAGACTGAAATATGCTTTTATATATTATATATAAATATGTGTTTATAATAGAAAATATAAGTTTAGAAAATTACAATAAAAGGTAACAAATCGAATATTGTAAAGTTTCTTTCTTAATTATGCAAATATTAATGACTTTAGATGAAGAAATGCAGATATTTCTATTGTTCACAAAGTTAAAAACAAAAAACAAAGTAAAATTTACACGATAAATATTTACTCGAAAACTCGGATTAAAAGTAACACGGCATCTTGAAATTTTAAATATTTAGCATATTAAATATTTGTTTAGTTTAATGTTATGAAATTTGAATGCGAAAAATCTACATATACCCGGAAGTAAATTTCATACTTCAGATAAGAAAATTGGAATTAATATAGAAGAAGAAAAATCGCATCATATAAGATAATTACAAAGTGAAGTAGCGAATAAGAGAAGGAAGCTATTAATATAGACTTGATATATCTTTATGGATCACCGATACAGTTGGCATGAGATATTGATGGATATCACACAGAGATGGGAAACAGTTAATGAATTCTGAATGCGTAATGATCAAGAGAATAGAAAACACGCAATAAAAACAATCTTTTAAAAACTAACTTAGACATTGTTATGTAAGAAAATTTTATTAATTTGCGATTGTAATTAAAGCTAGATAAATATAAATTTTTTTATTAATAAAAATACTAAAAAAAACAATACGTTATAGAGAAATATCGATGTTGTTACGTAAAATCATTAAACCGATATTTCCAAGGAGAAAAATGTTGAAGAAAAATTCTTTGTGGATCAGAAACAGAGAGAGCGCAGTTTGACGTCTGCATTGTGACAAAGGTTTCTCTCGCTTTCAAAGACTCTGCGTGGTGCTTGTGTCTATCAAATGGGCATCTGGCAATCGCATTTGAGTTTGCCACCGTCGAATGTTCGACGTTCGAATCTCATCCAACCAATGAATACAAGTGCCAAGTGATAAAAGAACAAATGCTACGCTCCGAACGAATAATAACGATAATAAACGTAAAATTTGTTAAGTTATAATTATTGCACACAAATTTAGGTGTAAATACACATATAATTAATCGACAGATATATTAATTTAAAATTTTTTTAGTATTCTGTTCGGTTAAATTATCATTTATCTTAATCTTTCAAGTGTGATTGCACAACGCGCTACACATAAATCGATAGCAGGTAAAGAAAAAAAAATATATTAATAATAATAATAAAATTTTCTAGATACAAAGAAAAATAAATTCGGAGAGGAATTTTTAAATAAATTAATTCGCGATATTTAAAAATTAAATTTGAACGTTTTTATGACTTTTTTTTCCCCTTATGTAAATTTAATAAAGTAACAGGGAAAAATGATTTTATAAAATATAATTTCATCAAATGAAAGTTTTACTTCTGTCTGTTAAATCACATCAGCGAGCATTCCAATGAAATTTTCGCAAATTCGACGTGATTGGCAAATGAACTGATACTAATTATCGAGTTTATTCAATTCTAAAACGTCGTTTTAATTTTGTTCTAATTAATGAGAACTTTCGCACAATTATGTTTTACAAATTAATTAAACTACAATTCGTTAATTTATCGATACGAATTTTTGATATTAAAACAAATTCAAACTGATTAATTTAACAGACTTTTAGATAATTTTAATTTTCTATTCTGTTAATTTTTAATATTATAAAAAAAAAAAAAAATTAAAAACATAAATAGCAGCAGCAGAAAACATTAACGTAATTAGAATTTTTGCGGTATTTTATAAAAATTCTCGAAAAAATAAAAAAATTTATAATTTAAATTTTAAATCTAAAATAACTTTTTATACTTGAACTTGATTAAAATATTTAAAAAAAACTATGCTAATAATTTACTAAATGGGATTTGTAAAGTCTCAATTTTTGCAATTTACTTAATTGGTATTATAAAATAAAAGAATTTTAAAAACTTCCGCATAAATATAAACTAAAATTCGGAATAAATATATATATACTGTATATATATATAATACGATTTTATTTATACATTTAAATATTGAATGAAACGGTTTTAAAAATTTGTGTTTTGTAATAATATTACGAATTATTTCGAATTGTAATTTATTTTTAAAGCTATAATTTACAATTAACTTAGCCGTATTCAACAAAATATAATCTCGGAAAAAAAATTAAATTAAAATTTATTGGCACAAATTGATATTTATGTAGTACGAATTGATCTGTATATCACAATTACATTGGTGTGTTATATATATATTTTTTCCTCTAGTAAAAAAAAAAGAAAAACATGTAAATAGGACTTTAAATATTTTCTGGTTACTGATAAAATTTTTGTCAATAAGAATAAGAACAACCACAACTTATAACAGTTAAACATACACATAATTTCCACTTGAAATAAATAATATAGTTATTTAAAAATGATAGTTAATTATTATATCAGAACAGCATAATATAAACGATTAGGCCTATAATAAGCGAGAGAGAGATATTTTATCGATTTAAATGTATTTTTATTAAATGTAATAATAATAAATTTCACTTTGTATTCGAATATATTATTACTTTTCCTGATTTACTATGTACAACTGATTTGAAAATTACTATAAACAAATTTGTAACGAATTTACACCATAATAAATCAAATATAGTACACTACTACTAAGGCAAATGTAAACTTTAACAAATGACATACTATAACTATTACAACAAATGTATACTAAACAAATCAAATGCTATAATTGCTACAACAAATCTCTACACTATAACAAATCAAATATTATAACTATTACAACAAATCTGTATTAAACAAATCAAATTACTGTAAAAATAATATAAATTATCTTCAAATTGTATAGAAAATTTACATTTTACACTAGAATTAATTAGTGTAAGATGGCAATAGGATTAACCAGTGTAACTTAGTGTAAAATGTAATTACACTAATTAATCCTGATGTAAGATGCAATTTTCTATACATTTTAAAGACAATTTATATTTTCACAGTATTTGATTTGTTTTAATACAGATTTATTAAGGTAATTATATTTGATTTGTTGTAATAGTTATAATAATTAATTTGTTTTAATACAAATTTATTGGGGTAAATTATATTTAATTTATTGTAGTAGTTAAATTTGATTTGTTATAGTATAGAGATTTGTAATAATTATAATATTTGATTTGTTTAGTATACATTTGTTGTAATCGCTATATTCAATAGTATGTTATTTTTACAGTATAGTGTTTGATTTGTTGTGATATAGTTTTGTTATTGTAATTAAAATACAGTATGGTATTTTATTTGTTATAATAGTTAATTAGAATATTTATTGTTGTAATATTTGATTTAATATAGTAAGTTATAGATTTGTTGTAATAGTTACAGTATTTAAAAACTGTACATTTAAAGTACTATTTTTTTCCACAATTTTTAATATAAAATATGCTTATTTCTTATAAATTCCTTATCATGTTTTCTTGCTTTTTTGTATCAAGAAAATTTTTTCGATTATTTATTTTCATCGTTATTAGACCAAAAAAAATTGCAGTAATGAAGTTATTAATTATGATATTCAAACTAATGAATGTATTGGACAGAATTCTTGTACTGTATAAATAATATTCAGATGGTGCAAGCTGAGACTAAAACGAAAACTGGATGCAGGAAAAAAATATTGCGCGTATAAAAATGAATATTTGATTTCTTGTTATTTGGATCGAAGCTCATTTAACTTAGAAGAACCTTATTTGATTAGAAAATCTTTGTATTAATAAAGATTTATGTTATGAGGAATTTTATGTTATATTATGAAGAATTGGATCCTTTAGATTGCAAATACCGATGCAAAGAAGGATGCGGGAATTATTTTATTGTTCAAACAATTTTTTTCGCAAACTTGAAAAATGCTAGCTGTGATAAAAAAAAAGGAAGAAAATCAAACTGAATAGAGCTATGGTAAAAATGGACGAAGCTATAAAAATTAAAGCAGTAATCATTTAGATTTTACAAATATTAGCAATTTTTATTATAAATATATTTAGCTTTCAAATACAAAAATAATGGCTAACAAAAACTGAATAAGTTCTATGGATTATATATAAATTAATATACAATAAATTAAATAATAAAATATTTTATGAATGCAAGCAGATGTCCTATAATAATTAATGTCGGTGAATAATGAAAATATAGTTTTGATTATATATGGATATATTATTAACTTGTTTTAACGATTTAGCATAAATTAGCAATATCATTCTTAATTCAGAGACGTATTATCTAAACATTTAAAAATTTTTGATCATAATTATATTAGCTTCAAAGTATTATAAGAAATACTATCAAACATTGACTTCCTGCAACTTAATCATTATAATTTTATGATAAAGAGCAAAAAGATGGATTAAGTTTTATTTTGAATATATTAGCAATACAATTCTATACTTAGCATTCTTCTTAAAATGTTTCTGTATTTTATTCTTAAAATAACTATATTATAGTATCTATAAAATGTTCTTGGTGGTCCCAAGTATCGAAGACTCTTCAGATGTTTAAATTTTACATTTGAGTGTTCATTCTGGAATATAAGTATCAAAAGACACTCACTTAGAAAATAATATCAAGAATGCTAGATTTAAAACAAAGATAAAAAGTTATAATCAGAAATTTGTTTGAAACAAATTTCCAAAATTATAGCCTAATTTTATCATAACCATTCTCTCTTTTCATTTAGTAAGAATCTTATACTGAATTTTTCCATATTTTTCTCTCTTGGTTCTTCATCCTTCTATGGATTATATCTATGAGTACGTCCATTATCTTTTCAATCAACCTGATGTAATCATTTGTATATGAATAGAATGTTTTTAATTTTTTATCTTATAATATTAACGAAAATCTCTGGGGTTATTATCCTCAGAAATCTTTCTCAAATATAACCGTGAAGACAAAGAACTTTCTCTATCAAAAAATAAGATATTATTATGAAGAAATGAAATAAGACAGTACTTGAACATGCCGTATATAGATCTACTTTCAAAATAACCAATCCATATCTACCAAAATCCTTGAATCTTTATATATATATATATATACACATACATAGAAATCTACCTTTATATCTATAATAAAAAATTATAATTATAGAATTAACTATTATCAATTCTTTTAAATCCATTAAATATTTAAATAAAAAAAACATTAAAAAATATTTTTAATATTTTTTTAATAATCTATTAAAAAATATTTATTGATGAATGAATACAGTACTTTATGTAGAGTACTGTAATTATTAGAATCATAAACTGTTTTATAGCATAATACGTCCATATTTATTTAGTTTATGATATTTTCATAAAATATTGGAATATTTTATTAACAACTATTAAAATCATTGGGGAGGGGGAAAAAAACAAGAAAGAAAATAGATATGAATTGTGAAATGCTTGAATTCATTTTGATATTTTTTTAAAAATTCATTTATTTTAATAACCGAATAATAAATAAGAAAAAAAAAATCTATTAAAATGATTAAAAATTCAAAAGAAAAAGTTAAATGGAAATATCATTAAATTAAACGGAAAATAAATTATTATAACAAAATCAAATGTAAGATATTAATTTTACTTTTTTTTTTTTAATTAAAAAAAAATATATTTTTAAATCGAGAAAATTTAGAAATATCTTCACAGTGAATTTATTGCTTTAAGAAAATATCATTTTACAATATATTTCTTAACATATTTATTAATCATCAGAACTTAACGTTATTGATTTATAATAATAAAAATAATAAATTATATTTGTTTAACTATTCAGTAAATTTGTCAAAAATGATGGCAGGTTAACTAAAATTGAAGTAAGAGAGAAAAAAAAAATATATATATATATCTTAATTGGAATTATAAAATTTAATGAAGTGAATTTTTATTTTTGAATTATCATTATTATTTAATTTTAAAGAAATAATTATGCAGATTTCAATTATCTAGTCGCTATTCGGTAATTACGTAAAAAAAGTTCCTGATTTAAATTTTAATACATATATTTTCGTTCTTTTTAACTTATATACATTACCTTTTTTTTAAAATAAAATTTTAAATAAATACATTCGATTTTTCTCGAATGTATTTATTTAAATTTAAATTTTCCAACTCGTTTGACCGAATTTTCGCTTTTAACAACTGTTAAAGGAGATGATTGATCAGTTTAATGAGTTAAATAAGTTTTTAAATGAAATCTGCTTGTCTTACAAATTTTGTAATAAACGTTTTTGCAGTTTCTTATTTATCAGAAAAAATAAAACATCGTTGCTCAAAGCGATGGATTAAATAAGAAAAATAATTTTCTAATATCTTACATATTATTGGACTGATTGATACGCATCGAAGCTTAGAAGACAAGCTTAAAAAAAATAATAGACTAATAAATAAATCGATTTACATAGAATCATTTTTCACATGATGGGATACATAAATTATCAAGATTAATGACGATAGTTTTGGAAAGCGTTATGGTGTATTTGGAAAATATTTATAAGAAATATAAAGTGCGATTATGCGAATGGCATTTTAAATCACATACGTAAGACATTTTTGGTTATTAATATAACGAAAATAGATAACAAATGGCGCAAAACAAAATTTTGGAGTTATAATTGCATTTGATGAATGAATAAAGAATTTTTATGTTATTTATTCTTATTATTATTTGTAATGTTATTGTTCTTATCCGTTAAACGACTGAAAAGTTACCGAACAAACCTATTATTAGCATGTAAAACACGAAAATTCATCATTAGTCCAAAAACTTCCGAAAAATTCGTTTAACTCGTTAACAAACTGTATATTTTTTAAATGGAAACTGTTTATAGATAATATTGGTTGGAATTAGGTTCGTTTATTGCACTTATTTTCTCAGTTATTCATCAAAATCTGATTTTGTAATTTGCCATATTTTTTGAATCTCTTTATCGTTATTATTATTATTATTTTTAACTTAAATCGTACAAATTTAAAATAATTATTTTAAAAAATAAAACTGTATTGAAACGAATGGTTTAATGTATATTTATATTCATGCTTAACAGCGATTTGATGGTTAAAATTTTTGAAAGTTTCGTCTTCATCATTAAAAATTGCGCTCTCTCTCTTAATAAGCAACAGATCGTTTATATTTCGGATTTTCTCGAATTCTTCATCGAGTTCGCTAATGAAACATACCGTGTTAAAATGTTAACGACTTGTTTCTGTTAACTCTTAACCACTTTTGCTGTTATTTAAAAAAAAAAAAATCAGACGCACTTTAAAAATTTCTTTTAAACAAAATGGCATATTATAACTACAAGTAAGCACGGCTATTGAGTTGGAAACATAATACCAAGATCGGTATAAAATTAACGCCATTAATCATATTTTTCATCTCCTTTATCATTATTTAAAAATTAAGAAAAAATTTAAAAAATGCAACAGATGTCTCACTTTCTTATCACTTCATTTTCTTGGAGGCGTGTTGACGTCACACTTCAGCTTCCAATAGAAGAGCTTCCCGTGTATAGCACGAGCACGTGCAGTACTGTTCAAGGTATAAAAGTGAGCTACAAAGAGCTGTGGTTCACATTCAGTAGAAGGTGTTGCAGTTATTTGATCTTCTTCATCAAGGTAAGTCACTTATTATCATTTGCTAATTATCCTGTTTTGAAAACTGCGAGGGAGGAAAAACAGAAAAAGCAAATTAGATCTATATAAGAGAACAATATAAGTTTTAAAAAATAATGTTAACAATTATACAGTTAGAAAGTAGAGTCTCATTTGAGTACGTTTTAATTGGGAAGTCGAATTAAAATACAGGTCCACATAAAACTTATTTTAAATCTAGTAAAACGTCGACCGTTTCTATTCTGTTTACAGATTTGACATCAAAATAAATAGAAAATAAAATAAAAGAGCTTCGATTTATATTTTTATTTATCTTTCGACTCACTTCCTAGTTTAAGTCTCTACAAAAAATATATATATTTATTTTTATAAAAATACATATTGAAACGAATTGTCTAATATCTGTTAAAATTCATGTTTAAACATACAGTAACCGTAGGGATTCTGTTTAAATATGCAGTAACCACAGAGATTTATATCACATCGATTCGGATAACAGATTCAATCAGAAAAACTTTTGAATTAATGCTTTCGAATCTTCTCGAAGTATAAAGAACACAACACGGAAGCATAGCGACAATTTAATATTCAGCTAAAAAGTCGCATCTCTAGTTATTTTAAACAAAATTTATAAATTAAAAAAATTATTGTTGTTATTATTTTTTCTTGTTAAGTTTTTCTTAGGAGAAATCAAATATATAAACGGCATTTCGTTAGTAAACTTCGAAGCTTGTAATTATGTCGTTCGAAGAATTTATCGATTCCAAGAAGTTAAACTAAGTTATAATGAAAGAAAACGCGTAGGGAAATTTAATATTTAAATAAGTCGTAGTTAAAATTAAGAATATTAACTTTTTTTTCAAATTTGGAGAAGATATTTTAAATATGTCCGCTCGAGTTGACCGCAATCAGAGAAGAAAATGCGCAATTGAATTATCTGATGACGAAAGATAGTGATATATGTGTTGTGTGCGTATATATATATTTTCATTGATTTTTAAAAGAAATTGCTCGAAGATATACGGTTATTTTTATTTTATTTTTTTTAAAGTTGTAAGTCAGGATTAGAGTCCACTTAATCCGATTAACAGATTGCGGAGGCCTACAAGACGATAGTTTTAACGGAACCGTTGAAGTGAATCTAGACAGTAAGCGATACAAGACTTCTTGAGTGGTTTCTCTACTTTAAACAGCTAGTATAATACCTTATAAATGTATCCTGTATATTTTCTCAAAGTTTTTTCTATATTCTTTTTCTTAATCAGAACTTATATATAAGAAAAAAAATTTTGTTCTTACTTGTTATCCTTGTGATCCGGAGGATGAAAAATAGTAAACCTCAAGCTTATTTTTGCGCTTTGAAATAAGTTATATATATTTTTCTACCGTTTACAAATGAAAATTCTAACTTTATGGAGTATTTTAATTATATAGTATTAATGTTTTTTGTATATTCTTAAGTCGGTTTTAAGATATTCTTATTTCTCTTATTCAATTCAGATTAGACTTCAGAAAAATCCTGATCAGAGCAAAACATCAGGGGTGCGCGTACAGAAATTTTGTACGCAAGCGGTCAAAATTTTTATAATATTTTAAATCAAATAAAAAATGTAAGATGAGAAAACAATTTATTGTCTTAAATCTATAAATTTATAAATCTTGGAAACGGTCCGAATTTCTCGACCGCTCTTCTGTAAAACACAGACCTACAGATTGAATATTTTGAATGAAACTGAAAACTTTTTTAATTCTCCTCTTTTATTAATAATTATATAACATAATAAATGTTTCTTCTTGCCTCTAAGATTTATCTTAACACATAAAGTAACTTCTTTCTCGACATTTTGAATTCTCACGAACGACGATGGCGCGACACGTACGCGCAAATATCATTGATAAATCGACCATATATAATGCAAATTTCTCAATTAAATTTGGAGCTTATAAAGTCACCAACTTAATTACGACTTAATAAATTTTACATTTGTATTTTTCGCCGTTTGTAAGCAATTCTACACCGATACCTAAGCAATGGCAAAGAGCAATCAGTTATCTAGACAGTTGACGATCCAAATTAAATTACTGTTAAATGATAAAATTAAAATTCCACAAATCACGTTTAAATATTTGACGAACCGAAATGAGATAACTAAACTTGAAATATCGGAAAAATGAGGCAAACTCAACGCGCAAACTCTAAGTGTGATTTCGTTTTCTCAAGGTTAACGATTAATCAATTCGAAATTTTTAATTTGCGGTTTTTTTTATTGCTAAATATTTAACGATCAAAAAGATCGTTTTAATAGCGACTTATCTGAAATAGATTTAACTCGATCCGAAAATTCTCGATCAAGATTTTTCTCGCCATTTCGGATTTTCTCTTTGATCACAAGAGAATCAACTTGTCACTCATCTTCTTTTATCCGACTGTTTCTATTAGATAAACTTTAATTGTGTCGAGCGTATTTTAGTTTAGACGGATCTAAACTATAATACCGTCTTTTTCCGTAATTGTCCTTTTAAACATAAATTTTAATATATATATATTCATAAGATTAAAAAATAAAAAAGAATAGCAATCAGCTTTAAAAGCGTATCTACATCCTATAACGGATACTTATCACATTGCGCTTGCATCGTTGCCATGTATTAAAATTAATATTCGAAAATCTTTTAAAATAATTTAAGTGCTATTTGAAATACAGCAACAGTATTTTTTGCTATATACGACCCAACGGATAGGAATAAATTGGGATAAATGTTCTCATCGATACGTTTCTCCACTCGTAAGAAGTAACAGTAAAACACCGTAGCCAAAGATAAGAATCATTTATATCGTTTACGGCTAAAATCCCACTTCGAAAATTTGAATATTCCATATTAAAATGAAACAAATATAAAACTTTCCACTTTATTTTTAATTTTCTAGATGAATTTTTCTGGCAGAGATTACGCGAAGTAAAGATATCGTTAACTGTTAATAGATGACATTCGATCGGATTCCCCAAACAAAAAAAAATTGCACGGTTTTTCGCGTTCGTAACTTTTTTTTAACATAAAGCAATTATTAATGGTTTAAAAAGTTGTTTTTTTACGTTATTTAACGAGTTTTGAAACTTTCAATTTAATGTAATTTAAACCCGTTACATAACGCACTATTTACGCCTCTTCAGCAATCGATACAGCTTCATTACATATAAAAGTTTGGTATCATTCATCGATTATGGATACTTCTCTTTATGGAGTTGGCGGTCTTATATGTTGTCGAGATATTGACTGGAACCATGACTTATTTTTCAAATATATATATATATAAGGAGAAAATTTTGCACAGCTATACGACATTGATTCACTCCAGCAAATATTCCTATAAGTATGGTATATTCGCGGCGCTTGTACTTTTACCGGAATGGCCGAGTATTTCTATAGATAACATACAACAGCGCGTAACCTACTGAGATATATTTTCTATCTACAAATCTTCCAACAAAACTTTATTTCAATTTTGAAAATTGCTTTTGATTTTCATACCGGAAAAGGATAATGTAATTTAAAACAATTTTTGTCTGTTCCCCGAATCGCATTCTAATTTTTACATAACGTTCTCCCGATATAGAACTCGATAAGCAGTTCGAATCGCATACATGCTCTCTAGGGATTCTTATCAAAGTAAGGGAAATTTCCCTAATTGGAATAGGAAGAGGAATACAATTGCCAAAGATTAAACGGTGTTGTCACTCTGGGGAATCCAACAGTGACCCACGCAACTGACAATTAATGCTGTAATTTCCCTTTTTCGTTTATTTTCCGAATTCCTGTACAGCGATTGTTCATTAATGATCAAGTCCACTTGTTGTAGACTAACAAGTAATTTCCTGCTTTAACATTCATTAATTGCTCTTATACAAATAGCGAATCATATGTTGAGTTAGAAATGAAGAAATGGAAGGAGGAATTCGATTGATGAACTGATTGCCACAAATTCGATTTATTCTCTTTTCTTATTCGATAAACAGTAATTATTCTGGATTAATTGAAGACGTATTTTAGGGGATAATTTATTTTGCGTAACCTTTTATGCAACAAAATAAATAGATTCTTAAAGATTTATAGTGCCGAAGACGTGATTCCGAATAAGTCAGAGTATTTAACTAATTTTATTTTATTTTTATTACGACAATAACAACTCAGCTCTTATAATAATATCTGGGGCCGCTACTTAAACTCATCGGAACATATAATTTAGCTCATTTTTATGTTGTTGTTACATACAGTCGACAAGGTGACAACCTTTCATTATGCTATAACGGAGTGCAATAGTTGGTCGCTAACAAGTTTATTAGAAAAATAGACAAAAGTTTATTTTTAGTTTTATAAACTTGATAAAATATTTATCGCTTTAATGAAAAATGGCGGACTAATTGACGAATTAAGAAATGAGACGGAAATTGCTGATAGTAAATAAATAAAATGTTGTCTCTTTTCTATCTGAATTTAGTTAAGGGCGAATCAATTTTTTTCGTATCTTTAATTCGATTTTGTTTATCTCTCACTTATTTCATTATCTTGCTCGTTTCGGATTTTAGTTTTCTTAGTCTTGAATCTGTTTAGTCGAACGTCGTACGCAATTCATTAAAATTACAAATCGAAGGACATTATTGGTTTTTTTTCCTCTGTTTCCTCTAAACACAATAACGCTTTTTTTTTTTTTTTTTTTTGGGTGTAGATAATTAAAACAGAACTTTTGAAAACTGTTCGAGCCTGCAAATGTATCTTTTCCTATTTTCTTCCATGGTTTGCAGAGAATACAAACCTCTGTAATTGTCTGCATTTTTTTATAAATTATATATGCAGAATAACAGAATAAACGGCGCACAAATTACTGGAAAATAAAAATAGCTTCTGTAATAAACACCGCAAAGAGGTCAAATGTTTGTTTTTATATTTATTCATAGAAACAATGCCACGGAATAAACGGCGCACAGAACACTGAAAACCAAATAGCTTCTATAATAAATGCCACACGGGTCAAATGCTTTCGTTTATATTTATTCATAGAGAACAATGCCATAGAATAAACGGCGCACAGATTATCAACAAAACATAAATATTTTTCTATAATAAACGATCAGTATTTGTTATGTTGTTAAAATTCGTCGCTTATTTTTCATTTCATAAAAATGAGTGTCCCGCTAATAAACGGCTCAAATTTACTAATGCAAATATAGTCAGACATTTATTCAAATAAATAGCGTAAACAGAGAAACAAAAGATATAAAAGGCCATTGTTTTTCTTATAAATTTCAATTGTTTCCATTAATAATTAAATTTAATAGAACTCCATAGTCAAAAAATGAGTTTAAATTCTTTTATAAATTTATTTTAACGAGACAGAGATAGAGAGATTAATAAATACTATTTTACGTCTAAATATTCGTTTATTAAAATTCAACAGCATCAAAAAATTTCAACGAATATCAAATATTGATACAAATTTCAATTATGCAGATTTAATTCTAGATTTGCTTCAACAATTCTACGCCAAACAAAACAATTTTTTATATATTCCAAAATAGCAAAAAAAAAAAAAAATTAAGGAAAAAATTTGTACAAGTACAAGTAATGGATTATTAAGATTGACAACCAAACTAACACTTTAAAAAACATAAGAAAAAAATATAATATTATGCTGACTAAACTAAAGGAATAAATGTTTTTAACTGTTTCATCCAAAAAATGCTCATTTTTGTTTTTATGAAGTTTTTAAGTTTTCTTTTAAATTAAGCTTTTTTTTAATTTTTATTTTATTTTAACGAGACAGCAATCATATCGTTATATAAATCAGCATCCAACTTAAACGATAAATTCAATTAAAGTCATATATAAAATTTAATTCAATTTAAACATGTTAGAATATGTTTATAGAAATTTTTAATTTAATTACGTTATCCTTTCAATTATAATCTAACATTTCTACCGAATTTCTTGTTTGTTTTCGACGATTTCGTTACATCATCTAACAGCAAAAATATCATTTTATTCGATTAAAATTAACAGTTCAAAAATATTTTTCTCGATCCCTTAATCGAATTAAAATGTTTACAATAATATAAATATATACATGCTATTTTAGAAATATAAATTAGATAAATTTTAAAGATAATTAAACTCCTACGGGATTGTTACTTATGGGAAACTTTTCATGGTGTTTAATCTCATCTATTTTTAAGTGGGACAGGAATAATTGTTTTCGGAACTGGTTAATTAATAAACGATCCTATTAACCTTTTACCATTATAGAAAATTATATTAAGTATACTATTGTTAATTATAATTAAAATAGAGTTCTAAGACTGTAAAGAGTTCCCGAGAGAAACACAATAGATGGCAATGTTTTAACATCGCCTACAAACGGAGTTAATGTTCAGAATCGCTCATAGATGTGTATACCAGCAGGAAACCGGGTTAAATAAGGATAATTCGGTTTAATATAAATTAAATCTATTAAAATTGGCGACAAAAGAACAAAATGTTAAACGTTTCTTGTTCGAACTCCCGCAGTGTTGGACTTAAAGGCGAACTATCATCACTCTTTTCTAATGCTAATGTTTTGATATGTTGTAAGGGATTAAATCTATATAAAAGTTTTCTTTGTTCTTACATCTTTTCCGTACATTCAAATTAATTTTTACGGCAACAAAACCTTAGCAATAATAACAATAAACAATTTGGATATGTTATACGTTACGCGTAAAACAAATTTTACAGTTACTATTTATTATTTTAATGCCCATTTATTTAATTGCGTTTTTAACACCGAAAGGATTTCAGTTTTATTCTCGACCGACAAACGATGCCGAATTATGAAAGAAAATGCAAATTTCTAATTAATGACGGATTTAAAATATATATATTTTTTGTCTGTATACAAGTTTTACGAGCGAATTTGCATACGCTTTGTTTTTAATTGGGGATTAACAAGTAACTACGAATGACTTTAAACCAGTTACAAATGTATATTATAATTCATCGTTTGAACACTTTTTTTAAACGGATAATTTTAACGCAGATCACAATTAAGCGAATAGAATTATATAGCAACAAAAATATTTTCTTAATTAATTGTTAAAATAAATCTATCAGGCATATTTAACAACTTCACACTTACCTGTTAGTGCAAGATTGAATGCAGTTCACTTTTTGGGCTTCTTCAATGCAATAGTTTATTACGAAAACTAGACAAAGAATATATACAAATTTTGGCATTATATTGAAAGCATAGAGGATAAAATAAATTTATTCTTCTGATGTGCATAACAGTTCAGAAGAATGGGTAGCAGTTTACGATGGACTGACAGTGGGCGAGTATAATGCGACAAAGTTCCAAACAGTTACTACGAAACGAAGAAAAATTTTTAAAATATTAATGAAAACAAATCTAAAACATCCAAATGAATTGTATTTAATTAAATTTTCGGATTTGTTTGCTGCCATCAAATGAATAATTAAAGATATCAGTATGATTAAAAAAATCGTCGTCGTGGAAACAAACCTTAATACTGTATTCGGAATAACTCCATAAATAACTTAAAAAAAATGGAACAACATATTTTATAATTTAAAATATTTGTTTTATATAAAATAAATTTTTGAATCTAAATTTAATTTTAAAAAATTTCAAGTTTTTTATTTATTATTTTATTTTTTGAGTTATGTTATTTATATATTTCGATCAAATCGGTTTTCAGTCGAAGTGCAAAGGATGATCTCTAAAGTTAGGATTTTCGTCTTCTAGAATATAGATTATTATTCAACTACAAGTTACATTCGTAATATCCTATTGAATGATAAATTCTTCTTCGAATTCGAATAAATATTCTTATTTCTTGGACTATGGTATTGAAGACGATTGAGTGGAATTATATTACATACGACTTATATATTATATATCATACACGATTAATATCTTTCGCATTAAATTGTCTAATACTTTATGATAACTTCTAACGGCGTGTATCCTTACATAAAAAAATTTTTTTTCCCCGAACAAATACATATATACACGCGATATTTAAACTTGAGCTATATATATTTATATTTAGCTTAAAGAACAAAATGTTCACGCTATTTTTAAAACGTAAAGTATAGAGTTGTGATTTGTATGCTAGAAATAGCGTTATAAGACGATGCACTACTTAAGATGAACTCTCGTCGTTATTAAACTAGACAAGTAACGTTATCACGACGAAATGGAGTCTTTTATTGACAGTCATCGCTTTTTTCATCTAAGTTCTACATCCAATCATCTTGACAATGTAAAATACCTCGTGACGAACTACGCTATCATCTTCGTTGATATCGATCTTATAAAACTAACCGAAATACGGGTAATTATCGATTTACGAAACTTGGGATTGCTCTATCTTTAAATAACAACTCGAGGAAGACGGCTTTTTCCCCTGCTTTGTAGAATTAATAATCAAAAGATGCTATCGCGCATTTTTTTTCTTTTTCTTGCATGCAGTCGACTTTTATAGAGCTGTCAGTCTTTTCTAGTAGTAAATACCATCACATTCTTCGCAGACTTAAACTGTACCTATATTTTACTTTCTAAACCGTCAATACACGAGTTTTGTTATCCTAACAAACATAATTCGAGTTTATTTTAATCCCTTATGCTCTAACTACAATGGCGAGTAAGATGAAGAAGAACGAAAATTTCATAAGTTGCGTTATGGTGAAACCTTATATGACAATCGGAGCAGAAACTGTGATGATCCGATAATTAATCTAAATTTATTTTTGCACTGTTTAAATCGCAAATATAATAAAAAATACAGTTTTCAGATAGTAATACGCCAGTATAAAGTCGTATATGCGATACAGAAAAACTCTATAAGCATTTGATACGGGGATATTGAAATAAGATTTGTGATTATGGTGAACTTCTATGACTTCTTCGTGCACTCCATCGGTCGAAAACGAAAAGATAACAAAACCAATTTTGTTTCTAAATCTGGAAGCCGCATCCGAAAATATTGCTCTTTTTTATTTTTTTTTATTGTTCCTCAATTGTAGACTCTTTTTACTTTTTATATAGTCTAGCTGTAAACAGGTTTCAGGTTATAAGGTTAAAATTCTTTAAAGATCTTTTTTTTATGTAATTTATTGTTTTATGTTCTATAAAAAAATTTTATTAGACAAAAATCTTTATAAATATCTTTAATTAATATATAAATTATAGAAAATTATTCAAAACATGCATATATATATGCGTGTTAGTTTAGATTAATAATAATGATTAGAAAGAAAAAATTTATGATTTTGTGAGAAATTTTATTTTTTATAACTTCAGTCTTTGCTTTTATAGAGTTTTTAATTCTTTAATTAAGTTTATAATAATATTTATAGAATATATACGGTAAAAATATAGAAATATAACTGGAACGAATGATGAAATAATTAATAATTATCACATTATCTTAAAAGTAAAAAAAAAAAACATTAATAGAATTATAAATGATGATTACTATAAAATTTATTCATTAATAATATAAATGTTTTTAAGAGTGATTTAATAATTTATTTTTATCCCAACAGAATTTTCCATTATTACAAACTGGAAAAGTTATAAAAGAATATTTTTTCTTAATAAATATTAAATTATATCATAAATAAAAGATATGTTTATAATTAAAAAATAAAAACAAAAATTAAATTTTTAATATTTACGTGCTTCAGTAATTAGTTCGGACAATATTGTTTTTTAAAAATTTCATTATTTGTTTTGTTGGACCAAGATAAGAGAGAATAACTCGTTAGAAAAGAATAATAAAGATTTTATGAAAGAGTTGGCACAAGAAACTCTCATTACATGATGTCGCAACTAAGATAAATATCGAAGTTAGTTTCGGTTGGTGACATCACAGTAGTTTATTTCCACTAATATTTGGTCATCACTATAAGGTCTTGTGCCCAAAAATGACACAGTACTATTAGTTGCTGTTGAGGGCAGCTGTTTCTATGGATGATGGTTTGTGTACAAAAGATTACAAGCAGTTTTCTATATAACAATTTTTTTCTTTTATCTGTCATTAAGCCATTTACTTTCCGATTATATGACTTACTTTCTTAATCTTCTTTTCTTATTTCTTTAAGAAGCGATAATGTTGTTTGATTTTTTTAAAGAATATTGCGATAGTTTTTTTTTCTATTAAGAGTTTTACTTATCTTTTAAGAAAACATATAAGTTTACATTACACTCTATATGATTTAGTTATTTTTGACGATTTTTTTTCCTAAAAATCAGTTTAAAAAATTTTTTTCGAACATTGCTTAAAATAACTTAAACAGAAAAATAACAATTCTTTAATTAGACCAGACAAATTATATCAGACTGTATATTACGAAATGCCTTAATTAAAAGTCTAATAAAGATTTCTCCGAACAAAATTGAAGATTTTAAGTAGACAAACAATATTAAAACATTCACAAATTATGGCTTAATCATTACGTGACGCTGCAAGTAGAACTGACAATTTAAATATTAAAAGTGCTATTCTAATAATTCTAAGTCTACTTTTGTGAAGTTTTATTTTCTAAATATATATATAAATGAATCAAATGTCGTATTTATTTACTTAACATATTCTTTCCAGATTTATAAAAACTCTAAAAATGTTGGAAGTAACCTATTCTCGTCAAATAGTTGTAATGGTAGTAGCTTTGGTGATGTCCTATGCATCTGTTTTGAGTGTATCAGAACCCGAACAGGCATTGAACAGTAGAGGTAATAACGAGCATTAAATATGTTCATTTTTATTATATTTTTATGTTACTTTAATGAGGACTTCGTGGAGTAGTAGTGCACTGTATCAACGATTGCTTTACCTTTTTTTCTCCTCTAATATTTTAATGTGACTTTTAAGACAGACGCAAAACTATTATTTACTGTGGACAATTTTTATACAGAAAAAAATAATAATATATATTTTTTTCGATATAATGACAACTATAAATAGGATTAAGTTCAATATGATAAGATAAAAATATGTAATGAATGAAATAGAAAAATCTTAATTCAAATGCAAATGAGGACGAAAGCGAAAATTTTCTCATTATATCAGAGAACAGGAAAAAGTGAAAATACTTAAACATTATGTATGCAAATAATCCTTTTTTTTTCTTTTCGATTTTTATTCACGACGAAAACAAAAATGAAATTTTCGACGAAGATATATAAAGCTCTCAGAAGACAAATTTTTGCAGGTTATCGTGCCTGATTCTTGCATTGTAAGAAAACCAAATTAGTTTTTTAAAATTTCGAATAGAAATAATCTAAAAATAAATATAAAATTCGATAATTATTAACTCGTTTCGATAAAAATAATTATTCATTTTATTCGTGTAAACGTTCGCGTAATTTAATAAAACAAAACTTTTTTTTTAACTCATAAAATTAATTTTACCGGTTAGATATTTTAATCACGAGTAAAATTATGTAAGAGAGAAAGAGAGAGAGAGAGAGAGAGAGAAAGGAGGTATTTAGTGTTTATTATAAATAATAATAAATGATAGTAGCCTATTATTATTATTTTTTTAAAGTTAAAAAAAATAATTCTTCTGTATCAAATTCAGGATGGAGTTTTCGAAGAGAGTATCCTTCAGACGTTGCGAGGAAAATCTTCGAATTAGTAAGAGTGGGAACTGGTATGAACATTCCTGAAGTAAATTCACACGAAAGTTCTCTGAAGAGATCTCGTTATAGTCAAAGACAAATTGGAAGCGAATTTCTTGGAAAAAGAACTGTAGATGACGAAATAAGCAAAAGAATAGGTTCGGAATTCTTAGGTAAACGAATGGGATCGGAATTTTTGGGTAAAAGAATTGGATCCGAGTTTTTAGGTAAACGAATGGGTTCGGAATTTTTGGGTAAACGAATGGGATCCGAGTTTTTAGGTAAAAGAATAGGATCCGAATTTTTGGGAAAAAGATCGCCCTATATCAGTCCAAGAAATAATAATAATACTCACGTTATTGGGTCCGAATTTCTGGGAAGAGGAATAGTTGATGACTATGAAGAACGAATGTTATTACATTAAAACGTCATCACTGGAGTGTGTTTAGGGTGAGCTTTATCTTTCATTCATTAACTTTACCTGCTGCGTGTAAATGTAACTTTTAATCAATTTTATTTCTAACATAATAAACGCCAACTCACTTTTAATTAATTATTATTAAAAGAATTAAAAATCCGCCAGTAATATAAAATATGTATATATATACTGTATATTTTTGAATTCGATTTTTTTATGTATAAAAACTTTTCAATTTAATAAAATGCAAAAAATATTTAAAAAAAACAATGGAATATAAAATAAAAGCTAAGTGATATATACATATATAAATGTTTATATATATAGTAATTGTGAAAATTACTCTAAAATTTAGCTATCTTCTTCAATAAATAAAAAAAACATCTGTCATGGCTCAAGTATTCAACAAGTAAGTTTTGCTTTTACTGTACAAGGAATTATTAATAATTAAAGAAAATTAATTGGTCAGTATAACGCGTAAAGTTCGATTTTTTTTTTTGTGCAGGCAATTAAAGTTTAGTTTTTATCAATAATTATAACGTGTAATGTAATTGTTACGAAACAATTATGTTATTTTTAACGTGCTGACCAATTAAAGTTTAGTCGAGTGATTAATTTAATGAAGAAACATTTGAAGTTAATATCAGTGATGACATTTTTTGCTCTTTTCGTTAGATCCAGACGGAAGACAACGACAAATTATAAATTTACCAATTTCTTCAGAATACCTGAGAACATCGGAAAAACGTCTTTCGGAATTTTTAGGTGGACCCGGTAAAAGAAGTTATTCCGAAGATGACGAAAACAAAATACCGAACGGATATCTTTCCGGATTTATTGGTGACAATGAAAAAAGACTTTCCGAATTCTTAGGAGGTCCAGGAAAGAGATTATCCGAATTTTTAGGTGGACCAGGAAAGAGACTATCGGAATTTCTGGGTGGACCCGGTAAACGGGTTTCGGAATTCTTAGGTGGACCGGGTAAAAGAGTTTCGGAATTTCTGGGTGGACCCGGAAAAAGAGTTTCGGAATTTCTTGGTGGTCCGGGCAAAAGAAATTATTTAAATGGTTACTTTTATCCTCAGTATCTTGAAGAAAAATAAAAATAAAACAAATGTACAAAAAGATGAAACCAAAACAACTATTTTGAAATTTATGTAGTTTAAAAAATATATTTAAGAAAAAAAAAACAAAAAATGAGCGTATTTCGAATTTAAAAGTACCTCGTCTGGATTTGTTGTGATAATAGTATTAAAAAAACAGTTTAAAATTTAACATTTTCATGGCAGATACATATATATATATACAGTATAGATATAAATAAATAAATATATATTATAGAAAAATTGTTAAAAATATGTTCTAATGCAGAAATTATCATTTAAACTGTTTAATTTCGAATGACGTCTTTAATGTTATTCACAGATATAATGTGTTATTTGTAAACTCCTTATTTCAAAAAAAACAAGAAAATAAAAATGCAACACCGACTTGTGTGATGCATTCAAATGTAATAAAGTGATTATATGTAATAAAAAGACAAAAAATATTAGGCAATTTTTGTTATTTCTTACTGTTTCTTTTAATCGTTTTATTAAAATTAAACTGTGAGGAAACAAAATAATCTATTGAAAATTTTTAGATAATAAGTTTTAACAATTACACATCGTTATTCTTGTTTTTTTGTTACTGTCTTCGTCTAACTTTATACAATCGATTTATGGATAAAAAATTGTTGCAGAGACGAAGAGCTATAGGGACGAGATAGTCGAAGAAAAATAGATAACATTTGAAACGACCAGAAAGAATAATGGACGAAGCAAAAAACAATATTTACATCATCCGGAAAAAACTCGATGTAAACTAGTTAGATAAATACCGATCTAGCGCTCCTTTGCTACCTTATTAGTAATTATCAACTGGAAACATGCGTTAAAAACAATTAATTCGCCATTAAAATAATTGATTATTTTTGCTCTCGACGACAATCAGACGATGAAATATTACGCGAGAAGATAGTTAAAAACTTATTCCCAAACGGATAATTTTATAAAATAATTACTAAAAAAAAGAACTTTTTGATTTGAAAGTTATTCAAATAAAACGTCGACATAAATCTTTATTACGCATTAATGTATGTAAACGAGCAGAATGAGAATAGCGAAGATAAAACGTGACGGCATTTCGAATAAGAAAATATTGAAATGATTAAGAGAGAGAGAGAGAGAGAGAGAGAGATTTTTTTTATACTTTAAATATTTAAATAAAATGGAAGAAATATATATATATATATAATTATGTATCGTTTTAAAAAACGTAAAAATTATCATTAAAGAAAATTTATCATTGAAGAAGATGCTAAGTTTAAAATCTCTGCGAATAGCGTGATAAAATTTTTATATTATTACTTCAAAATTTTGCGATTTAAACAGCTTTTGAATAATTTAATTATATTAACTCGTTTAATTTTTGAAATACAAAAGTTAAATGCATTTATGATATATAGCCCAGTCGAGAATCTCGAAATTTGCATTACGAAAATATGAAACTCGCTTAACAATATTTAACAAGCATATCAAATATATTAATGTTGTAGCGCTACATTTAAAGTAGCGACGGTAATTTACTAAAATTAGAATACACGTTATATTTTAATTTATACATTTAAACGAAATATTCAATTATTACACGGCTTTTCGAACTTTTACGGTTATTAGCCTATATTATATATCGAAAGAGAAATCGCGAATTTAATGGAAACCTTTTTAAACATACAAACGTGGTTTATAGTTATAAGTTGCGATAACAGCGATAAAATAATTCTTTACGTGCTACGTGAGGTTACAGGTTGGATTAACGAGAAGACAAAGTCACGAAAACTAAAGCAGAAAAATAAGTATTTATTTTAAATTAACTCGCTTTATATTCCCCAAGAGTTTATTCAAAAATTTTCGCAAGATAAAGAATTTAAAAAAAAAACAATTCTACTGTATTTTTATATTTCCCAAGTTCAAAACCAATTTTTTTTGTTTGGTTATGAATTTTTAGATATGTTTTGAGTTTGTGTGTCTATATATAAAAATTAAAATACGACAATTTTTATAATAACTTATTAAAATAAAATTAAGTAAGAATAAAATAAGTGACTTGTACCAACATTTAATCTCCATTTTTACGTCTAGTTTTGAATTTTTAGCCATGTTTTATGTCCACGCAGCAAAATTAAAATATAGCAATTTGTTTTTACAGCAACTTATTTAGATAAAAATGAATAGTTTTGATCGATTGACATTAATATAATTTTAGATAATAATAATGATAATAAACAAAAATAACATAATAGATTCGCACCAATTTAATCACCATTTTTTTTTTGCTTGGTTTGGAATTTTTAGTCATGTTTTGAGTCTATGTCTGCATATCAAAATTAAAATATAAGTAATTTGTTTCTACAGCAACTTATCTAAATAAAAACAAGTAGTTTTGATCGATTGGTATTATTTTACATTAGATAAAAAATTAATTTAAGCAAGAATAAAATAACAGACTCGTACCAACATTTAATCTCCATGATTGATCTCACAAGGTTCATCGCGAAACCTGGATGCAAGACGAACGTGGAAGAAAAAAATAAATAGAATCTTATAAAGAATCGATACTTTTCAAATATGTAAGATTCAAAATTTACTGAGGATCACGTTTTTATGTCCAATTAAGGTTTTAACATCTCTTAGAAACTTGATGAACATCAGATACATCGTTAGTGTTTAATATATATTGCATAACTTTACATATTATTACTTAGGAAAAACTTACCTTTTAAGCGATAATGAAACATAATTTATCAGCATAAAACATTTAAATCAATACGTTTATTTATTTTTTCTTTCCAGCGTAGAATTAAAATCGATTTAGATGAAATCGCGATTTGGACGATAAAGTAAAGAATGTATGAAGTCATCAAAACTTTTATCACGCCTGGAAAAGTTCAAAAGGTCATAATAAAACCGACTAAATTTAGACGGTGATAATAATTTAATAGCTAGTTTGTTTTAATTAGCGAATGAGTTCATAATGGCGAATCAAAAATAAAAACAAAATTGTTAACTTTAATTTAAAAATCTTAATTTTAATTTAAATAAAATACATGTATAATAATGATATTTTAAATAAGAATACAGACAGTTAAAAATTGCATCCAATTAAAATATTTAAATTTATTTAAATATAAAAATTTCAGTAAAGCTCTTATGTTTGTAATAATTTTTACTTAATTAGTGATCATATTACATTCATAAAAATTAAACAAAACAAATTAAGTTTCTAATAAAATTATTGATCAATCCCTGGTTTAATTCCTTTCATGATTTCCTTTTGTTTCTTGCTTCCTTTCAAAGAAATTTCCCCAAAATGGTCGTATCGGTTGATACTTTAATCAATATTTACAGCATTGTACTTTTTGAATCATTAAGTTAGTAGAATAATTTTTGATAAGAGTTCATTATTATGTTTAAAGAATTAATTATATTATTTATACAAATAAAATACGATATGTAAAGTAATGTTAAGAGATTATTTTGAATAAAAGTTGAGACAATAGAAAGAAGTTACTACGTTGATAAATATTTTATTGTATAGGGAAATGATTATTATTTAAATGATAAAAAATAATAATAATCTATGGCAATTAATTTGAAATACGAAAATCTAGATTATACAGAAAATTTTTATGATTTTAAAATTGGATTTATCAAAAGCTTAATCAGAAGAAATATGAAATAATTTCAAATAGGGAAATTTCGGAATATGATAAACAGGATTACAAAATTTCCATTTAAAGGTAAAAATCAGGAGATAAAATTTGAAATTTTATTTTTTATTATAACTTTTGATAAAAAAAATTTCGGTGATAGAAGGATATGCATAAATACATTGAAAATTAGAAGACATATCGAAAAATTTATCTGTTGGTAAAAATGAGAGGGGGGAAATGAAAAAAATTTCCTTTCTTATGTTTAGGATGCCTTATTATATAAAATTAAACTCGATTTATAAGGATCATTTTATTTTTAACTGTTTAAATTGCAAAAAATCATACAAAATAAGTTTTTTCCGGAAAAAATTACATTCCACCAGAATGAATTTTTAAAGAAATTATGCAATATGTAAATTTTGAATTATTATAAACAGTATTTATTTATTTATTTATTTTTTAATTTACATATACAAGAGGAATACGAAAAAGTCACATAATACTTTTGAATATTTCAGAAATATTTTTATGATAAAATTATTTCAGATTTTTCCCGTTAAAATTGTCGAAAAATCAATATTTTTAAATATATATTTTCAACTTTGAAAAAAAAAAAAAAAATCGTCTCTTCGATGGGTAAATTGTCGTCCATGATGAAATATGATAACTATTGTAAAAACAGAAATAACGTTGCCAAAATGAGTTATTCACCTGTAAAAAAATAACAGTTTTTTTCAGAAATTTATATAAATGTTGATATTTGTCATTCAAAACCGAGTAAACCAATTTCACCAGCAACCATTACTCGTAAAAAAGTTTCAAAATTATCTTTAAAAACCATTATTAATTCTTAATAATTGAATTAATATGAAAATCTGAAGACTTATCTTTATGATCTAATTCTGTTATAAAATCATTATTTAAATTTCTATAAAAATAAATGAGATATTTTAAGTTACGTGACTTACTCCATTTATAAGGATATTAATTAGTTTTAGAAATTAATGACATTTTTAAAATGTTTTATCAAGCAAACACGTAGATAAATTTATAATTTGCTAAAACAAAAAAATAACGAAAGTCAAAAAATCAGATTTACAGAAAAACTGCTAAAAATAACATTTAAAAATTAAGTTTATCTAAACTGTATAAAAGAAGCGCTGTCTTGATTCCAATCGAAAATAATGATAACTTCAAATCCAAGATGATTACTGTTTAAGAATAGATTAGTTCTTAAAAGGAATACTTATTTTAAGGATTATAATGAAAGAATTTAATAATACAGGCATTATTCGCGAATAGCATCCCAGACGAAACTATTCATTTGAATGAATGCATCGATAACCTTAACATATACTCCACAAGGGGAAAGTCCACTTCAGCATTAGTTCTTTGGATCTACTAATAGCTTTTGGTAACAGACAATCTATGTCACTTGGAGACTTCATCTTTCTTGCTTACATTGTCATCCACCGAGTTCAAACGTATCGATTTCCTAGTAATGATTGCACTCGTGTAATACACGGATTCTTATAGCAACATGCATAAGAGAAAGTATTATATCTACATAGTTTATATGAGTATTTACAAGACATTCTACTCGATTCCTTATTATCTAATAATTTTTTTTAATGGTAACTATAAATTGATTTAGTACATACCAAGTTTAAGCACACGTTGGGATTCTAGTTCTATATCCTAGCCGAAAATTTGTTTTCAAATAGGAAAGAACTGCAAAGTCACTAGATACCTGTATCAATCACTCCAGAAAATATATATCCCGAATGTACCTCTCTTTACCTGAAAGATATCTTTACCTGCAGCTGCGAAACTGAGATATCAGCTAGGGAATATTTCAACAATAGAAAGTTTATAATTCTTCATAAAAGCCAGATTATGTTTGATAATAAAGAGATAGAAGACAAAGACAGACATTGTGTAATTTCTTGGAAGTCAAATGATTTTATAAAAGAGAAGATAGGAAAATGTAAACTTGAGTAAATACTAAAAATCAAAATAAGTTTGTTTATCACTATTATTAAAATTTAAAAAATTGTAATTATTATTAACAACAATTTTTAGAATTTATTTGACTTATCTCAAGCGTAAAGATGCTACTTTCTATTTTTGTCTCCTGTAATTTCAATACTGTATAACTTAATTAATTTCCAGAAAAAATAAAAATAAAAAATGCAAATCAATTAAAAGCAGTTAAAATATTCTAGATAACAAATGAAAATTTTTAGGTAATTAGATTTATGCATTCAGTAAGAGATCTGAAAGATTTTCTCGTTAAGAAAAATTATTAAAAATCTTTCTCTTATTAAAAATGTCGTAGCTATGATATAAATACTTCAAACTTACGAATGTTAACAAGTCGACTAAGTCGTAATTAATTAATTAACAGTGCCAGAAGTGTGTGAGTGTATAGTTTTATTAAATGAAAATTCCCAGGTTTTATACTTCAATAGAAACTATTCTTTATAATTAGTTTTAGCATTTCTGAATACAGTGAAGTGTGTCAACGCGGTCTCTACTTTGATTGAAAATCGTTTCAGTTGGAAGATTTGCGTTTATCTGTACCTCTTCCATATAAAAATAACTTTTTCGATTAACAATCTGAATCGAAACAATTTTTTTTCTTTAAAATAAATATTACCAGATTACGAAAAAAATAATCTATACAAAAAATGCAAGAAAAATTTTAACAAATGTTTGAATGAAACAAATCAATTATCAGAACAGAATTCCGTAACGATAAACAGAGGAGATACATTTATATATCATTTAATTATCTAGATCCATTAAACGATGTTTCATGATCCTCTTGTTAACAGTTAACTCTCTAAATTCCACGTACTAAATATATTTTATATTGAAATTTGTTTACTCGAATTCTTATGACTTTTTACATAATTCTGTTAAAATTAATATCTATAACTTTAAAAATTATACAAATCTTTAGCATATAATATCTTATATAATAAAAATTCATTTTTTTTATTTTCTAAATTATTATATAAAACTATTTATTTAATAATTTTCTGGATGTTTTAAAAATCGCAATTTTTTTCCCTTAGAAAAAGTTATAAAAGCATCATTTTTATTATTATAGGGTGGCAATATTATGAATTTAAACTTCATGCCATCTTCAGTAAACAACATTATGACTTTGCACAGACACAAATATTTGCTCAGTTAAGCCGCTATATTAATATAATCCGAACACTTTATAATTTTATGTAATGTTAGATTCTATATATATATATATATATATATATATATATATTTATATTTAAATATTATTAAGCATTTATTCGTCGTAGATATGTTTATAATATTCTAAAGTGATTTTTTAATCGCTTAAAATGCGCATGAAGAGAAATTATGAAGTCTTGAAAAGAATCGTGACTGAAAGTCACGAACCTAAAAGACAATTCACACTATGCAGTTTAATAAGTAACACTCGCATGTTAGCAAAAACTTGTAAATCTCTAGAGTTATAACTTACAAAAAATAATAATTACAGTATACATTGCTTAGTTACATCTCACGATATAGATATGTACAGTACATATAACATGGGAATAAATGCAATTTATAAGATTATCAATCTTTCTTGTTTCACATAATTAAATTTGATACGGACTGATTAGTTTAATGACCTCAATAAAGTTTTTTCTTAATGAATTTCGTTCAGTTAAAGTTTATTATTAATTTTTGGAATATTTAGGTAAAAATATTAAATAGTGAGGAAGACATTGCCCTATTTTTTATGACTAGTAATGTTAATTTGTTGATTGAAAGTACGCTTAAATCCTTCGGGTGTTCGAAGCTAATAAATTTTACCAGTTTCCTGAAACGAAACAATGGAACTGCAAGAAAAGACAATACAGAAGCGGGACTATCCTTCCTGTACATACTCCAGGGGGTCGTCACCTGATAGATGATATCCGTTGAAATGCCTCTCATCAAGGAGAATAACATTAAATAAACATTTATTCAGTGATAAATGCAGCATAGTTATTCTAAGACTTAACAACGTCATTATATTTGATCACGAAATCCATAAAAGTTGGATTTATCCAATTTAACAGTTTTCTCGGTTAATGCTGTTAATATCTATGTCGGATATAAAATATTTATTTATTTTTTTTAATATTTTTTGATATAAAATTTTTTACATTAAATATTTTTTAATGTAAATTAAATTATATTACTTAATAATTAATTACAAGAGTTTTTAAACTTTTTTATCTCCCACATTTCTTACTGTTTTTTCCAGGTTTTTTTTTTAATCGTTAATATATTCAATATTAATTTATTATTATTATTATTATTATTTATCGTCTTTTTTCAATTGAAAGTTAAGTAGTTAAAAAGTTTTAAAAATTAAAAAAAATCTGGATAATCATATTTGATTATCGTAAACTTTATTTTTGATAATCAAGCTTTTTTTTTTTTTTTGTTTTTTACGATAGTTTCGGTCTTTAGTGCGAAAGAGTTAAAACTAAATACCCAAAGCAACGAAGCGTTAAATTAAAGATCGCCTCGAATGAATTAGTTGTAAGATTTTTTCCCCATACTTTTTTTTTGCAGTATTATTATTACTATATGACTTTTTGTGCGAAAGGTCATATGTACGTTGTCGTCAATATATAAAACTTCTTACCTAGACATTCTTTGATCGGTTTTAATCCAATTTTCTTTATCCATGAGCTTGAAAAAGTTTTATCATCATATTAAAAATGATTTTTCAAAGCTAAGTAAAAAATATTTCGGGGAATTTTTCATATTTTAAATCATCTAATTATAAACAGCACTAATATTCTTTATAGCGTTTTTAATCTATCTAAATATGATAATTTCATAAAATTGTAAAACATTATAGAATCATCTTATAAAGAAGATTCCATTTTTATGAAGCAATAAAATATTGTCTATGTAGGTAAGCATCCTAAACATATTTGTGATTTCTAAAAAAAAAAAAAAAAAAAATTCTGAATACCAATAAAATTGAAATGTATAATAATAAACACTGTAATTATTAATAATTCAAACAAAATAGTCACAAAACTGCTGACCCACTTAATGAATTTCTACTGTATTTACTTCCATTTTTTTTTTTTTTTTTTTAATTAATAGGACAAAATCAATCTTTATAAAATGAAATTTTTTTAATTAATTTCTGTGCAGAACAAAAATCTTGGATTTTCATTTTATTATTTTTTTTTAAAACAATAACTTCTTGGAAAAAAAATTATATATTGATTAGTAAGAAAATTTTTGAGAAAATAGAAATTTTTTAACTCCCTAGTTTTTAATCAAATCTTATGTTAGCAATTCCCAAAGAAACAAAAACCATATAATTTTGAGATATAGAAAAATCAATCAGATAGAAATAATGAAAAAATATTATTAAAAAATTTCTTAGATATTTTAATAGCATGCTTGAGTTATTTATTAACATTTCAAATAATTATTATATTTATTATTAATACTGTATATTAGTAATTTTGAAAATTTCTCTTGCTTTATTTACTGCCATTTCTCTATTTTCATCACTACTGTCTCATTACATTTAGGGTAATTAATAATAAATTTCTGCAATTATGAACAAAATTATTTTCTAATTGAATAATTAAAATCATTTATTTTCAAGTAACCTAGCAACAATTAAATGACAAAAGTAATGCAAAAATTAATTAAAAAATTAGGATTTTTTAATTTTTTCGTAGGTACTGCTGTTGCAAAAGATTTATATTCTCAGTAATTTATTAGAATTATAAAGCAAATATTAATATAAAACAATTTTAAAATTTAATTCACCAGACTTCTTTCCTTTACATCATTAAAAATGATGAATTTACTCTTTTATTCTATCAGAAAAGATTAAAATGGTGACATTTCAGCAACTAACCATTGAAAATATATATAATATTAAAATAAATATGGTTTTATTCAAACAATTTGAACAATTTTTATTGAAAATAAAATAATTTAAATAACTTTTTTAATATATATATATATATTTGTAGTAAAAATATGCCAATTTGAAATTTTATCTGGAATTAGTTTCTGAAATTAAAAATCTAAATATTTTTAAAAAATAATTCTGTAAATTTGATGTTAAAAATAATTTATGATCTTTCCAGATATTTTAAATAAAGTAATTTTATATAATCTACATTAAAATGAATATGAAATGTTTCAGAAACAAAATTTTATATGACAAATGGCCAGTTTAGCATAAAATTTTCATTTGTCTTCTAATAATGCAATTTTATTTTCTTGTTGTACTTTGAAATGATGTTTATAATTATCCTTATTAAAACTGAAGATAAAAGATATTTATATGATAAAATATATTATTATAAACTAGTTTAATGTATTATTGTAATAATAAATTACTTAAGAAAACATAAAATGAATTGATCATAAATGTTTGTTTAATGGTGATAAAAATTATAGTTGAAAGCTATAGCTTTAACTATAGTTGAAATTAGCTTTAAGTTATGTTTAGATTTTATGATTACACTTTTTAACAAAGACTGAATTATTTTAAGTTAAAAAATTATAATTTGAGAATATAAATATTAAAATTACTTTTCTAAACAATTGCTTCACTTCATAAATTTATATAAAAAAACTTATAATGTTAACAAGTTTTTTGATGTATGATGAAACTTAATAAATCCTCTTTTGAAGTAACTAAAAATGTTTTTATTGAGTAAAATTATTAATTCTATTAGACCAAAAATGAAGAATTCTTTAAAAAAAATCAATAAAACAAATAAAATTTTCCTTTCAAGTATGATGAAAAGATTTTATATTGAATAGATTTTTTTCCACTTTTAAGGTTAAGAAAGAAAAAAGATTTGTTCTTAGATAAACACAAATTCTTATATGAGTTTTTGTGGACAAGTCAACTTTAATTTATCATTGTAATTAGTACCCTTTTAGTTTATCATCTTTAACATTTATTGCATTTATTTTTATAATCTGTTCAATTAATAATGACACTCTTTATCTTTTAATCCTTTTATAATGTTTAAAATAACCAAAATATAAGTTATTAAACTAAAGTAGAATGCATGTAAAGGAAGTAATTTGCTGCATTAACAATTAATGGATTTGTTTTTATTATAAAAGTTATAAACAGAATAAATTAATCTAACATTATTCATAGAACTAAATATTTAAAAAAGTTTGTTTATTTTAAACTTAATTTACATAAAAATAAAAATACAATTTAAATAATTTATTTTGATCCAAATATTTATAAAATGACTAGGAATGCAATGATAACTTAACAAAATCTTAGATACAATATATAGAATATTCTCTTATTTTTTCCATCATGATAATATGTCTTTCAGTAATACATATAAACAGAATATCAACAAACATTGATTCTATTCATGAACTTTATATTTTTAGAAACATGTATTACATTAGCTCTAGTTTTTTTAAATTCACTTAATATATTTTATGAGTACTGATAGAAAAAATTATTTATATATTTATATTAAAATCTGTAATTACAAATTAATTAATAATTTTAAGTTAAAGAAAAACTTGTTTATGCAGTTCTTGATTAAAACTGTACCAGAATAAATAAATCAAAAATTTATAATAATATTAATATAAGAAATATATTGAAGGCTTTTCTATGGAAGATTATTTCCAATCTTCATACTGTAATAAGGTGAAGTTGATCCAATTAGAAAAACATGACTATTTTTCCAAGTAAACCTGTAAATATATATAAAAATCATTTTATTAATATAATTTAATCAAAATTTTATTTCATAATTTTATCAAATAATTTTATGTTGAATATGTTGTTCTAAAAAAACAAAATTTGGTTACATATATCTAGTTATAAAATTCCACTTTCATAACCAATATTGAAAAATTATGATTAATGATATATCTAAAGTTGAATTTACAGTAATGTATTCTTATATGATCCATAACATTTTCAGTGATCATAAAAAGTTACAATACATTAAACAACATAATTTAATCATTTAAATGGATAACAGAAAACAGCATATTATGTTATTGAGTTTTCTATAATCTACTTGAAGTTTCCTCTTATTTAAATCTCAAAAATATAAAATTTTGTTAAAATCAAGTTTTTAGAATTGCTAAAAATATCTATTTTTTGTTTTAATATTATAGAAAATATTTTTAATAAAAATCATTCAAACAGCAAAAACAGTTAATATGAGATTAGTAATATAGTTAATAATTTGATTTTTATAATTATTGATTAAAAAGACTTCATTTTTATGATTTAACTGAATCTATTATTCTTTTATGTGAATGTGAAGATAGTTTCCTCTTATATTTAAACCAAAAGTCATGGAATGAATTAAACTCATTGGAAGCTAAAACATTACATTAAATAAATCATTAAATGTTACATGACATAAAAATTAGTTTTCATAAAAAATCTGAATAATAAACTTTAGTCATAGTAATTACATTAACTTAACTAATAGAAAACTTTCTTTCCAGACAAATGAAATTCTTTTTGAAAATATTTTTTCAATTCATAGAAACCAAATATTTAAATTTTTTTCATTTTGTGTAGATACTATAGTCAATATCAAACAACATTTAACTGATTAAAAAGAGGAAAAAAAAACAATAAAAAATCATTTGACCATTCATTGACTAAAGTTAAAACAATAACAAAAAAAGAAGCAATCAAGCAGAACGATTCTGTTGTAATCAATCTAAGTAATATTAAGAATATGTTTACCAAAAATCGCTTGTTTACTTCTTACTTTGGTGTAAAATTACATCTACCAGATTACCAACTTTAATCATGGCACAGAATCCAAACATTTATTTCTTTTGATTACTGGCAAACAAATATAACAACATAAAAAATAAAATTTTAAATTTTTGACATAAATAATTATAAACAATTCGAACTTTAAATGCAAATACTAAATATATATCCGGAAAATTGGAGTTAAAACAAAGTAATTCACTGCTAATGATTAAGATATACGAATGCAGACCGTTATATATTCACAATTATTTTGGTTACATGAACTCTCCAAGATATTGTCTAATATACCCATTAGTTAATTAAAACATTAGCGGAACGATAACGTTTGGAAGATTTTAAAATCATACTAAATCTACTATTGTTGACCATTTATATACACAAACGCCCGCAAATTTTCGGTTAAGAGTAATTAAAAGTGATAATCTGTTCAATGGTATCTGATATAAATGTTAATTTAAAAAATTTTCATGTAACTTATTAATATCGAGAATAGCTGTTTATGAAGTATCTTATTACGTGTAATTTTATAAATTACTCTTATATTAATTTCCTAATTAACCGTTTTATTATAACGCGAAAAAACTGTAAAATGAGAAACTACACGCACACATTTTTTGTCCTTGAATGTTTATTTATTGAATACAGTACAGTATTATATTAAAGAGGCCTATCATAAAAGTTTTTTAGTTTAAGAAAAAAAATACAGTATATTAATATAGTTCTCAATGTTAATATGGATACATGCGACAATGACTATTATGCATTAGTTTTTAAATATCAGTAGCGTGACATAGCAACTGATAGTCATGCAAATATGTCTTGCAATAAACTATTATGTAGTTTCACACAATATGCATAGAAGTAAACTGCTCGATTGTATTTAAATATTTTGGATAAGAGCTTTGAGTTTTTAAACAGAAACATAAAACTATCATCTTTTTTTATTTTGATCGAGGATTTTCCGAATAATTTGAGTTATGTATTTACATACATTACGTAATTTGATCAGAATATGATATGAAACAAATATTAAAAATTTCTGAAGATCTGAATTCAACTTAAACGTGTAACCTACCATACAAAAAAACAAAATAAAAACAACAAATTACAAATTATT
This sequence comes from Androctonus mauritanicus, assembly GCA_011317285.2. Classification (NCBI taxonomy): domain Eukaryota; kingdom Metazoa; phylum Arthropoda; class Arachnida; order Scorpiones; family Buthidae; genus Androctonus; species Androctonus mauritanicus. Next base: position 11,384 of record WUQG02149891.1, on the reverse strand, counting down.
TAAGATGCCATCTAAAGCATCTAACACGAAATAAATGATATAATAGATTTTGAATTTTTTAATCGGTGATAAATGCAGCAAAATTAATACGAATACACATATGGAAATATTTCTTTTTATCTTTTATATATTTTTGCATTTTCATCTATAAATATTTTTATATCTATAATTCTTTTAGCTTATTTTGAGTCGTTAATTTATCATTTTTCACTTCAAAAAAATAAAAAATTAAAAAGGCATGTGCTATTTCAATGAAATGCCTTCCTCACTGGATGAATTACAACTTATTTAATTTCAATATTTTTTAACATTGTTTTCAGTCGATTTTATCTCCACATTTATACGAGAATCTCAGAAATTTAAACACCACCATTTTTAAATGATCGAATCTACAGCATTAATCGATGTTTCATCAAGATCATCAATAGCATAATGTTCCAGCTATATCTCATAAAAATTAAATCCATTAATTGAAAAGTTAATAGATATCAATAGAATAAAATATATTAATAGGTTAATACATTATATTAATGTTTGAATGCAAAATATTTTAAATCTATGAAGTTATGAAGTTAAAAGATGAAGTGTCCAGATCAGCTTTTAATGGTAGATTTAGTTTAGTTTTGATTATGCCGCTAATTCTTACAAAGGGATATTTCTGATGGTACTTCAAAGTCCCGGAGGCTAGCCAATATCGATGATGGGACCAACAAAAAATTAGCTAGATGGGATTCAACGGAGGGACCAACTTTTCACGAAAAATTTGGTGGTTTGGAATTAGAAATTGAACCTCGATATTCCGAATGAGAACATATCCACATCTTTATCATGAGGCTTTAATGCAGAAGATTATTACTGAATTTCATTAAAATTTACTAATTATGATATTATTAATGGAACTCGCACACATAAAGAATAGTTTTATAGGCCATAAAAATAAATATTTTTAATTTAAAATAATGAATAAAATAATATATATAATGCTAAATTTTTTATTTCTTTTCCATTTTACTATCATTTTTCATTTCTCATTTTTACCATTGCCATTTTATTTTAATTATTCTACGTTTTATTCCTGTGAATTTGTGAATATATACATTAGATTGTCTAATTAATTTTACATATTAAAACAATTTTTAAACATTCATTATTTTAATAGTTCAATGATTAAATCTTAAACTATTATATTAATTTTATTCTATAATAGTTTTTTTTAATTTTCATTATCAATTTATTCTAAATCGGAATGGAAATAAAATTATACGGCAAAAATATTCTAATACATTATAAATTTAGATAGAAACACTTATTCATAAAATGATAAAATATATACTTTATTTAGATATTTAAATTACCCATTTTGTTAAAATGAAACTTTTATATCAAATTTCCTATTAAAGTAAAACATTTTCCAAAATTAAATGTTTCAACAATCATTTGCATATAAAATTAATTGGCAAAGTTAAAACATGGAGGCGTGTTATTTTCCATATTCAAACTTTTATGCCATATTAAGATTAATGTAGTCTTTAACAAAATGTTAAATCGGCTTCTAAATTATTTATCTTAATATATTATTATAGCAAAAATTATTAGTATTTAGTAGATATTAGATCTATCAGTGAACAAAAATGAGTTATAAATTAATAATATAATTTATAAATGAATATTAATTAGTTAATAAGATAATTATAGTAAACTTTACTATATTATTTGGAACAAAATATTTATAACCGTACAGATTCGACAAAAAGTTAATTAATATCTACAATAACAGGACTATAATAATCTTTTGTAAATATCAATAAATGCTGTGAAAAATAAGCTAAACTCTTTTTTGCTTTCGTTACGACCATTTTGAATTCTCAGGGGATGTTACTTCTAATATCTAATTTGTGACCTTTGATCCATTAATCTCGTGACAACAAACGTTCATATCTCATATCTCATTTCATCCAATGCAACTCTCATTTTTTACTTTTCTTATATCACATTTGAAGAATATTTTCATTAGAAACAGATATTATAATTATTTAACGAAATTTTGACACGTTTCATTTTAAGAAATAAATTTGTTTGTTTAATATTTGCATACGTCAATAAATTTGTGACATTTGCCGGAAACAGTGGAGAAGAAGAAAAAAAAATAGTAACTTTTTTAAGAGTTACGATTCTATTTTGCATTAGAATGAGATATGCGAATATTTCTGTTTTCGGTACTGATTTTAAAACAAGAATAAAGTATAATGAATAGATTTGTAAATTAAATTAGATTATTTATCATTTTCTTTAATGCTTGATAAAAATTTAAATTCATCATATATATTAGCCTTAACCTTTATTTAAATCTAGAGTTAGCAAAAATATAAAAAAAATTACTAGTTGTTTACTTACGTAATTATTGGAAGTATCTAAAAACTCAAACTTCTTTTTCTTTGCTTTTGTCCATTCATTTATTGATCAAAAATGCAATATTTTTGAAGAAACGTAAACGTCAATTTAAATTCTTGACCCGGATACGATTCCTATTTGAACTAAATTGAATTTATTCCAAAGCGACCGAAAAGCTATTGACTTTGAAAATAGAGAAACTGTTGAAAGATGTAAAATTTTAAAACATTTCAAATCTCTTATGAGATTATTTGTCAAAGTTATGAATGGGAATGATAGATTATTATTGGCTTTTGAGATGTTTGAAGTTTTCCTAAAACAAACAAACATATCAATGAGATCATCCACATTTTATCCAAAAATATAATAATCGCAAAATATCGAATATCGAACTCGAATAAAAGGAAATATAATACATTGAATAAAAAGGAAATATGATGCATTACTGAATATAGATACATTAAATGGTGCTTTTCTTGCCTTTTCCCTTTTTGCATGCGGATCTGTTGCATAATCTGATCCATCAACCTTCTACAGAGGACGCCGATATTGCGCAAATGCTTATCCTCTTTCAGATATATCAGAAATGTTAACAGGGAAGCTTTACATGATGATAAATCATTTATCATTGTCAATCTTGGTGGTGCAAATACGGCGATCGATATCATTATAATGTATGCTAATATAAATTTTAAACTAAATTGATACTTATAAAACTTTTCCACATATAAATTATAAATAAAGTCATTAATCAATTTAAATATTTTATGTAAAAAAACATTTAAAAATCTATTTTACTTATTTAAATTGGCGGAAATTTTTTTTATAGGCGCAAATTTCTTAAAGACACAATGAATTATTGTTAAACTTATAATAGCTGATTGGAAGATAATTAGAAAACTTAGTTGTGCTTATTAAGGCTGATTAATTAGAACTGAAGAAAAGGACTTAACTAGTTTCGATGCATTTATTGGGCTGCATTTTCTACAATAAATGACCATTTTATGAAATTTTAGATGTAATCTGTAGGTTTTCATAATATCGTAATTTATTTATAATTTTCGCAAACAGGCTTAATATTTATTAGATTCATTTAAGCTGTTAACTATTATCAACACTAATTCTTACTTTTACCAACATAAATCTCACTTTGAATCTAATGCGTTTCCATCCAAACAGGGGACAAATACCTGTCACTACCATGTACTCATTAGAGTATCATTACGACATAAACGTGAGATGCAGTTACATCATTTGTAACTTCCTCTGAAAATCAGAAACACGAAATATTGGGAGTATTTTTATCTCGCGAAAACACTTTTTTTTAATAAATACAGAAAATGTTAAATTGTACAGAATATTCTATTCGTTAATAATGAAAAGATATATACATTTCTTCGTTTAGATCGGATAAAATTGGAACACCGGATGTTTGTTCAAATTCTAAGGATTTCTTACTTGTTTGACAGTGAAAGGAAAATAAAACCGACTTATTTACACAAGCTGGCCTCTGTTTGACTTGTTTCGGTTTATTTCTTTATGTAAGTTATACTCTAGGAAGAAATAGAAGTCTTCACAAACAAAAGCGCTACACTTTCTATTTGGTAGCGTAAAGCGGAAACTGTTTAGTTCTTTATTCAACAGGTAAAAAATTCATTGTTCGGTTGACACGCCATTCCGAGAACGGGAACTTTATTAACCTTCTCACCAAATAAAAGTCATAATTTAATAAAATTTAAATTCAGCAGTATACATCAATATACATACTAAAAGAAACTCCAGAACGATAAATGAATTAGGATTAAAAAAATAAATAAATATAAAATGCGATCTAGTAAAATATCTAAAAAATATTCCTTGTGTCAACACACCTCACAATCTAAACTTTTTTATATTTATCGAATCAGATGAGAGACCAAAAAGTTGTCAATGAAAAAACAGAATTAGTCCTGTAGGGAATCGAGCAACTAGGCCATTTAATAAATTGCTTAGGTTCTTACCTCAACATATTATTGTGCAGTCCTCGGGGTGATTGATGAGAATTGTAAGAGAGTCCAAAACATCGACATAGAAGTTTTAAGTTCTCATAATCGGTCCTGTTTGACTGCTGGTAATACAATACAAACGCTTGCCTGAAATAGAAACACGAAATGTTCAAGTTCATAGTTTCAATACACTATGTAGAAAAGAAAAAAAAAATCCATTTGACAATATGTGAATAATTAAACTATATATTGGCTAATGATCTTTACACTTAAAAAAAAATCGAACAAGAACATCAACTAATAATTACATTGCTAAGAACAGCGAACTTGTGATTTATTTACGATCGTTAGTTGTGATGGATGTGACACAATTTGTCGATACACAAAATCGATATAATTTTTTAAAATTTACAACTTAATTAAATATACCAGTGCTGCTATATGATAGAGAGAGAATGCATGTGCAGGTTCTGCACTGATATCAGAAATAAATCATTTCTATCAGTCAATAGACCGAGATCCTTCATTAATTTAACGATACATGCTGAGGTTTAACATTATGAATGAACGTTATTAATTACGATATATTCAATTATTAATTACAGTCTTGGAACAATTTGTTAAAACAATTCGAAATTTCGCCGTATTCAATGTTAGAAATCGAGTCGATTCATTTTAATGTTAATAGCTGCAGGACAACCACAAGTTAGATTACTGTGGTCTAATTTAATGGTTGTTCTAGGATTAGCCATTAAGCCAAACTTCATATTCTTAAAAGCTCTCAATCATGCAACTTTATTAATGATAATATTTCTATATAAAATATTATAATAAAATCATAAAGGAGACTCTTTTTTAAACAATTAAGACAATTTTAATAAAATTAAACAATATTTACAGTAAGAAATATTACATTATAAGACAATTTTAAATTAATGATGATAAAAATTAACAATATAAGTTCTATAAAATAAACTATTGAAAAGTATATAGCACTGTATATAAATTATTTTTTATGTAATATCTACTGATGATTTCTAAGCAAATATCAATAATAATTCTTAATATTTATGAAAAACTTAAAATTGAGTTATAGCAAATAAATCATTTTTAGCATAATGAATAAAAATAATTAAAATTATGTATATACTGTTAAAGCTAATATAAAATAAAGCATAGATATTCATTCTAACTTTAAATAATGATAAATAATGATGAATAATGATGAAATATGTTTGAATATATAATATCAAAGCTATATTTAGCTTTATTGTTATTTAACATAAATTTAAATGGAAATGTTTCAAAACTATAAATAATTAAAAACTGATTATTACATAAAGACTTAGTTATTATTATATGTTTGTAATATTAAAAAAAAAGAAGATACAATTTGGTGGCTTTCAATCTTGAAACATTTTTATATTGAATCTTAAAGATGAAGGACAGATGTAAAATATTTTAGTTATAATTTAGTGTAATTCTTAGCAAAAATATTGCTTCTTTGAGATGATAAAAATATACTTTTATTTTAATATAAAAAATTATATTTATAAATCAGAAAAAATACATCAAATTTTAAAATATGCAAAGAATTTCTTCTAAATTTGTAATTTAATCATTCTATATCATTATTGCTAACTTTTTGTTTTTTTAATTGCTTTGAATTTATTCAAAATAATAAAAAATAATTGTTTTTTTTCATAAAATATATAATTTAAAAAAGAATATATTTGAATCTGAAAAATTTTAAAGTAATATTCTTTGTCTAATAACAAAACTGCTCAAATAATATATAGTACTGTGTTCATTATACAAAGAGATGAATCTTTTTTCTTTATTATAATAATTTTTGGTATTTTTCTTTAGTATTTAAAGAATTTTTAGTTCTAAAATAAAATGAAATGTTAAATTTGCTATAGAAAAAGTTAATTTTAAAGAAATATTCTGGAAAAAAATTACAAGACTAATTAAAATTACAGATGTCAAAAACAAAAGAATTTAACAACTAAACTTTCTTAAGGAAAACTGAAAAATGCAGCCTTATAAATAAAACTACTTACAAAACTTTGCTTAAAACTTATGCAATATTTCTACAATAATATATTTTAATATTAAATAAAATATTTACTCAATTGAAAAAATATTATATCAATTTAAGCAATTTTTCTGAATTTAAAAAATATTTAAAAAGTAATTTATAAAATTTTTAAGATACATAACTGTACAACTTATAACTAAGATTTTATATTTAAGTAATTTATATTTAATTTTTTCTGAAAAACTTATTAAAACTTTATCAAAAAAATTTACTAGAAATTTATAATAAGTATAAAAGAATCTAAATAAATTATTAAAGTAATTTTCAATATGAATAAAAAAAATCTTCATTGATCTATTTTATTAGTTCTTGGGGAATTGATTTAAATAAAATTACAGAAATTTCCAGTTTCAAATTTAACTCCAGCAAGCCTTTTTACATTTAAATATAGTTAGATGCACTCTAGGGAAATTTAAGATTAAAAACCTTGTAAAGAATGGAATCAAACAAATTTTTTAAAAAGTTTTACACCATAGATATCTTTCCTTTAAAAAGATTTTGTTCTATAATTAATCTATGCTAATTAAATCAATGTTAATTTGATAACAATGACTTTAAAAGTATATTGATATTTAAAAATAACTGAAGTAGATTTTTGGCATTATTTTTAATGAATTCTAATCAGAAAATATGGTTTCTATTTTATCATCAATACTGCAAAATGAAGCATGCATTTAATTATATATATATTAATAAGGAAAATTTAAAAATAATAATTTTTAAATTACATTGATATAACATTAGAATGGTTATATATTGTATCAACAATGAAATGATATAATCCATAGTTTTATACTAATTAAAATGTTTAACTATAAAAATATAATGAATCAAAATAAGAAAACTCAATACTTGACATTTTAATAATTATAGTTCAACCTATGTATTTAGTCTACAATGAGTTCAAGCTTAATAGTTTAAACTTGTTGAGTAATAATAAGATAGTTTAATAGTAAGAAATAATTTTGTTTATTTGTGAGAATAAATAAATAAAATTATTTTCTACTATTAAAACACTTGAATTTATTTTATACTTGAATTTCTATAATATTGAATTAAATTTTGATTTTATATTTTCATAAAATTATTAAGTTTTATAAAAACTAAAAATAAGAAATAAAATAATGTAAAATGAATTCTTCAAATTTAATTTTAATAATGATTTTCTATAAACAATCTAACACACAAAATAAAACTTTTTAATCAATTATCTCCTTAATATCTTTCAAACTGAAATATGAGATATTATATGTCTCAAAAAATACAATATAAAATTAATAGAAGTTAAAATTTATTATATAATTAATGTCATTATAATTACTTACACTTATACAATAACTTACAACTTACATAATTTAAAATAAATAGATTATATAGATTAAACTTCTATTCATCAGCACATCTGAGCAGACCAAGTCATAAGTGATTATAATTCCTTTATTAACAGTAGTACTTTCAGCTTGCTAGCCAATAGCCACCATCAGCTGCTACAAAAAACAATGAAACCATAACGAACAATAGAATACATAATAGAACAAGTATTAAAATTTTAAAAGTTAAATAAGTTCTCAACGGCTAATACGTAAGAGGAACGTAAAATAAGTTTCGTTTTTTACAAATTAGAAAATATAAAATATAACTCAATTATAGCTAAGATATAACTTAAATCTAAATTCACAATAAAAAATTTTTTATTGTGAATTTAGATTTCTAATTTGTAAAAAACGAAACTTATTTTACGTTCCTCTTACGTATTAGCCATTGAGAACTTATTTAACTTTTAAAATTTTAATAATTGTTCTATTATGTATTCTATTGTTCGTTACGGTTTCAATGTTTTTTGTAGCAGCTGATGATGGCTAGCAATCCAAAAGTACTACTATTAATAAAGGAATTATAATCACTCATGACTTGGTCTGCTCAGATATGCTGATGAATAGAAGTTTAATCTATAAAAATTTATATTAAAAAAGTAAATTACTATAAATATACAGAAAATCCCTGGTTTACATAAATGGACTGTTTTTGTAAAGCTCTACATAAGTTGAAACATACATAAATCAAAGTATACGTTATACAATATTAGTATGCCATGAAGATGTAACATTAAAAATATTTATGTTAACAAATAAGCATGTAAATTGCTTACCATGTTGGAGAATCCAGATTCAGTTCAAAGTCCCATATACCTCCAATTTTTCAGAAGGAGTTGGGTTCAAATCTGACTTGTAATTAAAACTAATTAATAAGCATATAAAATATGTACATATGATAAATGATGAAATTAAGAGAAAATGCTCACATCTCTATATTATAACTTCTGCTTCAATCAGTATATTTTTCTTGGGAGTTAGGAAATCTCTATATAAGTACAGATGCAAGTAAATTGGGGAAAATCTGTATACTAATATTCAAATAATTTATAATTAAAAATTTTTATTAATAATGATATTTAATTAACCTCTTCATTGTGTTTCTGATGCTTGGTTTTTCATGTTTAAAATATCTCATAAACTAGAATTGTTGTTGGAAAATATTCTTTCCTATAAATAAATTAACAATTTTTCTAAAATTAAAAAAAATTTTTGTTTTGCTGATGGTAATAAATTATAGTAATAATATTTCTTGTTAAAATAGTAATAAATTTCTTGATTATATAAAAGTTTATTATAAGAGCTCTGTTGTTATTTAAAAATTCATTCATTATTCATTGCTTGTGAATTTTAAATCAGTTTTCAGAATATCAATGGTACATAATTTTTCTATAATACTCTTATTATTAGTTTTCAGTGCAAAAAAAGTAAAAACATTTTTTATTTTAAGCAAGAACAGTGAATTGTAATACATATTATATAATTTATATTTAATAATAACATATATCTAGTTCTTATAATAGTTTAGGCAATAAATGGAAATGATCATGTAATTGAAAATGCTCAAAACAAGAACTTTTTCATATGTATTTCAATATAGAGCATTCAGGAAATTCTTGCATTTATCTAGATCACCCTTATTTATCCTACTTGAATTCATTTGACATCAGCTAAAGCCATCATAGATTATTCTCTGTTGGAGTTTCTTCCTTAGTAGAATCCATTTAGCTATGTTTTTCTGCCTACTATTATCCTATACTTAAAATATAATAGAACTGCTAATAAAGAGCAAAGCAAAGAGATGTTAGGAAGCAGTGAGAATATATATAAATATGTTATGGTTATGTTTAATCATAATGTATAATGGGACAAATGTTCCTATACTACAGAAGAATAAAGTGAAATCAAAGACATCAAATCATTATTAGTTTTAATTAATGTTTTCTTCAGATTCTAATCATAGTGAGTCACTATTCTACATGTGGTTCAATTCATATTCTATTTTCTGCTTTTTGTGTAGAAAGCAATACATATTCAAATTTTATAATCTATTACTATCTTGTGCAAAGTTTTTAGAAAATGTTTGATTATATTTAAATTTTATAGTTAACTTGCAAATTCATTACCTGATTTTGCAATTTGCCTTACAAATGATAATTTTAAATTTTTTTCTCAAACTGCATATTTATAAAAATTTTCATATATATTTCTAAAAGATGGGACATACTCTTTAAAAGTATATTTTCAAAAAACAATAATTGAAGAGCATGTAAAATAAGAACTAAATGCATATTTAAGTCTAATACAGGATTCTAATTTATTATAGAGATATGTTCCTAATTTTTAATTATAAAGTGAGTGTTTATAATTTGGAATATGTTTTTCAATAAGTAAATATGTTAGAAATGAAGTTTGATTTCAAAAATCAGAGTATTCAATAAACTTAAAAAAGAAATACAGTGCAGTAATATTAAGTAAATATTGTTTATTCTTTACAATAAAGAAAACATACATATATATTTTTTCCTTACAACATTATACAAATAAATATAATTTGAAAATACAAAAAAACTATATTTATATGCAGAACAACAATAAAAATAAATATAATAAAATGCTGTTTATTAAAATTTATGTAATTATAACAAGAAATGAAATTTTAATTTTTATATTTAATGCTAGAATTTAGCTTGCTTAGATTAAGGTTATGGTTGAATGGGGGAAGATAAATGCCTTAGCACTGTAACAATTTAATGATCTTTTTTGTATCTTTAATAGAATTATCAAAAGCTGTCTTATTAATAAAAGACAATATCTTTCCTATTGGGGTTATAAATTTTCAGTATAGGAAAGTATAATCCATAGAGATCAAACTGTAGCCTTGAAAGGACTGCACATTCAAATGTGGCTAGGCATTTCATCTCCATTTTGGCATCATTTTTAATTGTGATCATTAGCAATTTCAATTAAATGAGAATGCCTCAAGATGCAATTGTCCTGTAAAAAGCCTAGAGCTTTTCTAGTGAATTTAGATAAAATTCATTAAGGATTGTTATACAATCCTTAATTAATTTTATCTAATGCAAGGAATTCTTTACTCCTTTCTGGATTTTTGTTTCTTTTAATCCAAAATTAAACTTCCATGATACTAACAGTTCTATCTATCTGCTCAAGTATATATAGAATACTCAGAGCAGGCTTAGTTACAAATCAGCTTCCTCAATGTCATCAGTCAATTTGAGCTTTGTTCCTGGTAGCCAGTTTAGCAATCAGATGACAATATTCCTAAACAAATTTTGAAGTAAAGTATAACTCAAATGCTTTTAAAACAGTTTGACTATTAAATTACATTTAATAATTTATTAGATATTTATTAGTATAACTCTTAATATTATTCCAAACCTACTTGCTATTATTTCAACATATAAAAAAACAGCCCAATTAGCAAGTACTAAACATCAGACCTTTATTTCATATAATGTTTTCAGACTGAGGATAGTCCCTCATCTGTACACAGTCACATTAACTAAACAA